>JAHWFO010061155.1:968646-988672 GCA_023313115.1 Rhysida immarginata
TAAAGAAATAAGTTATGTAAAAATGGTGATTTAGGGTCAAACAAGGTATGTTCTACAATTTTCCATTCCCACTTTTGTTGTATCTTACGAGGTTTAAAAGTTACTTTATGATTTTACCTCTTAAAGAGGTCAAAAGTTAAATTTGACATAGCATCAGATTGTTCGTCCTCACTTTCCTATAGTATTGTATTAACAGATTGTTGACAATTTTAATAGATTTGTAGATATTTGTGTGGATCATTTCAAAGTAAACACCCTGTATAACATATCATCTCAGTTTTAATTGTATTGATGACAAAATAAATATTAAAATGTTTTCAAAATAAATAATCGTTTTTTATAACTCAAAAATTAAAAAGGAATTTTTAACTAGCTAAGACAGTAACTTACAATTTGATACTTTATTCTATGTGATATTTTTCTTGAAATTTTTAAATTCGCTGCAGTCATCATCGTTTCTTTTACAGTGAAATTCGATAAAAGATGATCTTCCGAGGGAATGTAACATGAAATTTGTTGCATTCGTTTGTCATAATCATTAGATTCACCGTTTAAAAATAGACTTCCAGTTAATTTATAGCTTCTTAATATATTTGTCTTTCTAATGTGAAATAAAAATTTATCGTTTAAATTCTTCAAATTATATTTAAAAAAGCTTCACTTATGTTAAATTAGGGTAATAAAACATACTAACATATTTTAGAAGCTCAAGGCATTAATAAAAACTATAAATTAATAAAAAAAAATATAAAAGCATATTTCAGCACTTA
The DNA here is from genome assembly GCA_023313115.1 of Rhysida immarginata. NCBI lineage: Eukaryota > Metazoa > Arthropoda > Chilopoda > Scolopendromorpha > Scolopendridae > Rhysida > Rhysida immarginata. Next base: position 969,417 of record JAHWFO010061155.1, read on the forward strand.
CTTACAGCCGGCTAATATTTTCATCAACGTTGTGTTTCCTGATTCGGGATAACCAATGACGGCTGTTATTTCACTGCTATTAACTGAACCAGACACATTTTTGAGCAAGATTTTCGTTTCTGGCATAAAGAAAATTAATAGAATCATAATTCCGGCAATTCTTTTTATTAAATTAAAAACGATAAAAAAAGCTATACTTTTATTGAATTTGTTTGTTACAGAGCAAATCAAATTTCGAAATTCTATAGTTATAGCATTTTTCTCTTCAGATCGAAAAGGATTGCTATTTGGTCCCTGTCGATTATATTCTTGCAACGATATACTACTTAAAGACAGCTGATCATCTGAATATTCTCTTCTGCCATTTCCTGTTTCGAACTGTACTTTCATCGACATTACTTGCGCCATTACAGCCTTTCTTTCCTAGCTAAAAATAAAAATAAAAACTTATTTTGGTTTGAAAAATATCTAGATTTATTTTTAACTAGCTGATATATCCGGCGTTGCTCGGGCTCTTTTTTGATGAAAGTTTGCAATATCTGAATGGGAATATACAGTAAAAATTAACACATTAAAAAGCTTAGAATTAAAACAGTAAAAATTCATATAGAAACACCGAAAAAATCTTTTAAAATGTTCCTAATGGATGGCCCTCTAACAGTTCTCCTCGGTTCGTGTTGGAATGTTGTGTATAGCTGAGCGAGTTTACCATAGTGCTAGAGAAACAATGTGTGGAATAATGTGTATGGCTACGAAAGTGGGAGGAAATAGAATGAAAATGAAACAGTAGTCTGATCTGACGTTTTTTCAGCCCTGGCAGTAGTCCTCTATTTTGTGTGACCTGACCTTTAAAAATTCATTTGTTTATCTAAAAATTCAACAATTCCAAAATTCTCTTCTTGGTGGCGATGGATGATCGTTTGTGTCTGTGTACTCTGCAATTCCAAAAATTGATAAACTGTTAGGAAATAAAGAAATTAAACTGGAGCAAACTCCAAGCATCAGGTAAATGATATTAATTAGAAAAATGGAAGAAAAATTCTGTAACTTGGATTGGAACCAGGAACCTCGACTGTCATGGTCGACGCCTCTACTAATTGGGCTATCGCAGTCACCTGAACAGCCATGGTGAAACTAAGTGTCTTGGTGCGCGATTTCCAAAAGAGGCATCATTAGTCCGTTCTTTTTTGAGGACACCGTAACGTCACAGGCTTACCTTAACATGTTGGAAACCTTCTTCATCCCCGAGCTACGAAGGAGGCGTATACTGCTTCGACATCAATGATTTCAACAGGATGGGGCTAGGCCTCACACCACTAATGAAGTGCTAGACTTTCTCAAAAAGAAATTCGGAAATCGTGTCATTTCAAACAGGTTTCCAGATCGATTGGGGGGTGACTTTCTTTGGCCCCCCCTACGAGTCCTGACTTAAACCCATGTGATTTTTATCTCTGGGGGTTCCTTAAAAAACAGTGTGTTCACTACAGCACCAAGAGCCCTAGACCAGCTGCGACAAAGCATCGTCGACTGCTGCACCCTTGTGGATGCAGAAATCCTGGATAGACTTATGAACAACTTCACCATTCGGCTGCGAGCAGTTCAAAACGTTCGTGGTGGCCACATTGACTATATAATATCATCAAGACTTTTTCACGGGAATAAAAACTTCGAACTGCCTAAAATGTCATACTGAAATGCTAAGTTTGTAAACATTAATGGGTCAATAAATCATAGTACTGAAATGGTAGAAATTGACTGAATCACCCTGTAATTAAAATATATAAACTGTAACAATTATCCAGGAAAGAAGTTTATTCATCGTTCCAGGTAGTATATTTTAATTTATTACATCTTAAATAATATTGGTCTTAAAGTACAACTCTACGGTCAATATAACATTATTTACATCAAAAGATTAACGCATTAATAACATCGTGACAAATTAAAATTTTTTAATTCGAACCCTAAAAGTGTGAAAAAAAAACGAAAATTCCGAACGACGGGCATCCATCTTGGTGACGTAACGGAGTCATGATTTTACTTCAGTGTAAATTAATATATCGTAGGCGAGATTAAAATCATCAATTAAAAGCATAATTAAATTAAATAAGTTTATTATATTTTACGGCTCATAAGAATAATGGGATACGTTCCATTAATAAACCAGCTGTTCATATATTGATAAAATTAATTGCCTCCTCAAGTTGAAAAAATAGTTATATCTACTGATGGTCCTGCATATGAAATATCGCTTGTTAATGGAGGATACACTGTCCAACCTGTACCTGCACCAGCTTCTGCAGTAGGTGCTGGAATTTGCGTTTGGATTATAAACTTTTAAATATGGCACGATGTTATTCATGAGCTAATCTTTTGATTTAAATAAATTTGTATTGACCGTAGTGTTGTCCTTTAAACTTCTTAGAGCAGAGAACAAGAAAAGTTAAATATATTAGGATCAAACAACGTTAATTTATTGAAAAATGCAAATTTAATCTCTTTTAGAAGAAAAAAAAGGTTTTAAGTTTTTAATACTGCTATTACAACAAGAATACGTTTTCGTATAAATACATGTATAAATAAAAATTATTTTAGAGGAAACATGTGCTGAAATTAATATCTTACAATGTTAAAATATGGTATGAAAGCACTTCTTGGCATCGGATATTCAATACCATACCAATATCCGAGAAGGAAAAAGAGCAACCAGACATCTAAAAATAAATTTAACGTACACATTCCATGCTATTTATTGAATAAATTTGAAAACTCTTCTTTTTTGTGCATGGAAATAATTTAATACATGTACTTAAAATCTGTGGTTATGCGATCGCCATCGCCGTAACGCCCTAGTCAAATGACTAAAAATAAGAATCAACGGAAAACTAGTTACTTATAAACCTCAAAAAAAATCCAACTGAGGAGACCAATTTTTCACAATAGAAATCAGTTTAATGACCAAATATGTACATTAAATTGATTTCTAACGTGGAAGAGTGGTTTCAGTCGTGGAGTTTTTTGTTTTTTTTTTTTAGCGTTTAATGCCTGGTTTTCCTAAACATCTTAAAAGCTCTAATTTTTACATTAGAAGCCATATTGTCATTGAGCAACAGCATTTTATGGGAGAAATTGCCTTACAGGGTAAGAATCATGGGAACTTTTATTTCATGAAAATTAATAAAAATACAAACATACGGATTAAAAGATAGCGGACGCAGTAATATCTTACGTTAGTATCTTAAAAATTTGATCAGAATGCATTTTATCATAAAAAATTTTTGTCATTTTCCGGAAACTGGAAATTGTTTATTTCAGATTAGTGATTTAAACCATAATTAGTTTTTTTAGTGATTAGTGATTTTCCATTTCATCAATCTGTTCTTGAGAACGTCAGAGTGGTGATTATCATAAGCCAGTAATTCAATTTTGTCAAGTTCCTTTAGCGAATAAAAAAATGCATATAAAAGCAGAATACTCAATTATCGGAGAAAAACTCCGAGAAATTCCCATCGAACTACTCTGGAACCAAGAGGTATTCTTTCTTAATTTGACTTTAATATCTCATCTATTCAATGATTTGAGCAGTACTAAGATGAGCATTGAGTTGTCGATAAGTTTCAAACTGGAATGGGGAAGGAATTAACGCTTGAGAAACGGCAAAACATCAAATTGTATTTTTATTTTGTTTATTTATTTTATTAAAAAAAAAACAGAATATCAGATGTTCCGAAGATCACACAAGACGTATGTGGAAACATGATATAGTTATAAAATAATGCAAATATAAACAATTACAGAGGAGCATCAAAAATGTGACAAAAGTAAAACAAATACACAAAAAAAATTAAAAATTAAGTATAAAAGCATAATGCACAAATTGATCACATTTATCGGAAATCTCAGCAATTTTAGAATTAGAAGTTTGTTGTTGTTGATGCTCTCCGTGAAGAATTTAAATTAATTTTTTTTTTTAACTTTAACTGATTTTTAGTTGGGATATTTCTTATCCCACTGTCCGGAAAGGGGAGGAGACAAATGTTTCCGTCTTCTGTTCTGAACAGAATTTCAAACGCTATAATTTATTTTTTTGCCATCCTCCATTTGTGTAGGAAACATTTCACGACGTTAATATTTTTAATTGCAAATGAATTGAGAAATTACAAAAAAAGCGGAAGATTGTTCTCATGAAGATAAGGTTCTTCGTTAAGCCTATAAACGGTCACAAAATAACGACGCAATGAAAAAAAAAAAAAAAAAAAAAACAAAAAAACTTCAATTAGTAGTAGGGTTCAATAACCGTGTTATCAGGGGTAATTATTTTTATTTTAAACTATTTTATATATAATTAAGCTTTTTTTTAATTTCATCAGTAACCAAAAATCTCTTTATATTAAAAAATTGAAAAAGAACGAATACTGTTAGTGCTTTCTAAATTTTAAAAGTATATTTCTACAGTTGACTAAAATAATCAAATGCTTTCCGTAAAATTGTAATACATTTTAACTGTTCAGCTTTTGTACTTCACTGGTATAGGAATATTCAAACGGAATAGAATATATTCCTAATAAGTTCATAAGTTCACGCCTTTACAAATAGAATTACAAAATAATCACGTAATTAATTACTAATTGCGAATAATATTAATTTGCTTTTACCTCGTCTAAGGTGAATAACCAACCCAGCTAATTTTTTATTCACTTTTCTTGTAAATTATATCTTTAAATATTCTCTACCAAATAAATGTAATAGAGCATGTTTGTTAATCAAAATAGCCCATAAAATAAAAGCATTAATGTTTTACTATCATCTATTAAAACTTAAGATCGTGCAATTAAAGTATTCGTGGATTCAAAAGATTTGGATACGACAGGATAAGCGACAACCGATACCAGAGAAAATACCACTTTTTTTTTTTTTTTTTAATAACAAATGTATAATTTTCGATATATTTTAGCAATTATTTTTAATGATGTTTATTTATTTATTTATTACACTGTTACAATATTGTTGGGTCCCCCCCCCCCACAACATTAGGATATACAGTATATATTTCCAGGTTGATAAATTATGTAATTCTCATGCAGCTTTAAAAATAGTATTAAAATTTTATGTTAATTTCTGCTTATAAATACGGGGTTTTTAATTCAAAGTTATTATGTTTAATAAATTATTAATTGAATTTGCAATATGGAATAGAAGAGTGAAATATTATATTAATGCTTTGTATTTATATTGTTCTTCTATGCTTTCTATTACACAAGCCGAATCGTAACAAGCATTAAACTTTCATTTGTTAAGTGAAAGAATTAATGATTATATTACTTACCCAGAGAATATTTCTTTCAAATATTTAAAGAAACAGTTACATCTTCTCGTGTCTTCAGTTGACTTACAGCAGTAAAAATCCTTTAGTGTTAGTATGAGGAGAATCCTGTCATCAAACGAATGATTTGCCACCGTAGTTTTTACCTCGCCCTGGAGCCTTTTACACTGACCGGTCTTTTGTTTTGCTTCTTGGCCTAGAAATTTTTTTATACAGAGGATGGAATTATAAAAATGGCAATTGTTTGCCATTCATTGTAAGGAAATAAGACAGCCTAAATTTTAATTTAATTTCATTCTAGCAGCAGTGCCATTTTCTGCGGTGAGAACGAATTTGCATTAAATGGGTTTCTATGTATACAGCTATATAAGAGAGGAGCTATTTAATATTTATTTTGTGGAAAGGAATATCTTCGTAAACATTTACAAATGCCTATTCTGGCATGATTGATTACATAAGTAAGTATGTATAAATTTTTTATTTAAATCTCTGTTCTGATATATTTTATTTCTGGTATGTTATATAAACTTTGTGAATGATTCTCACGTAAAAATCTCAGAAAATATAAATAGGTTAAAATCTCTGATAAACTACCCACAATGGAGATGAATGCTATAATTTCATTAAAAGCTGTTGTAGAGGATTAAAAAATACGATTAATTATAATTAAAAGCTGCATTAAAAATACGATTAATTATAATGTAGATGTCTAAATTAAAGTTTTTAATTTTTCTTGGCTTTGAAAATTTCATGTTTAGTCAAATTAAAAGGAATGTTTTAAATTTTCTTTATACCATATTGCAATTATAAAATTTATAGGAATTTTGACGTAATATTAGTAGACATGAATATAATTTGCTATTATAAATAAGCATTCCCTTTTACTAAATTAAAACTAAATTTACCGCCACAAATTTCTAACACCTTGTAAGCAACTCCATCGTTTCCGTTAGTTTTAGTATTCATTAATACGCTATAAGTTTCAAGATCACACTATCGCTATCTTACACAGGGTGTCTCACCTATAGCAAAGTGAACCAATAGCAAACTTCTAAAATACAAATTCGACTATGGAACAATTTCAATGGAACAGTTATTGTACTTTATGTGAAGGGTTTTATGTGTATTCCATTTCCAAAAAAAAACAACAAAAAAACGAAGCCATTTTCTAATATGGAAGTAAACGTTGAAATGTGCAAACCAATTATGAAATGTGCGTTTCAATGGAAACTCCTATTTTTACACAACTTTGAGAAATATTTTATACTTGGTGTATTTTCAATTGATATAACGGTTTAGGTTGGTTGGTTTGTTTGGTATTAACGTCCTTTTCAACTGCTATGGTCATTTCAGGACGGCGTTATAGGGGCTGCAAATTTTGCCTCGCAAGGGTTCTTTAACGTGCAGTCGGCAAACGACTACACGGGACCAACGGCTTTACTTCCCTTCCGAAGGAAGTGCGTGATCTCAGGATTTCCCCCTGAAAAATCCTCGTCGTCCTCGGCTGGGATCGAACCCGCGTGCTCGGGCATCAGAGGCGATCACGCAACCGTAACGGTTTAGGAGATAGAGGCAGTGAAAGTCTGTTATGTAGACGCGCCGTCAATCTTCGTTTTCGATTAAATTTTGAACAATTTATGTTCTTTGTCTTTTCTTTAAGGAACACAAATCCAAACACACCGCCCATACTTTCACTGCCTCTATCTCCTAAACGGTTGGAGCAATTAAAAATCACCAAGAATAAAACATATCTCAAATTCCATGACTGGCTGACACATACTTCTACTCTTATACTACTGTAACATATCGCCAACCATGAACGACTCCTTATTCCTAATAGTGTATATACATAGTGCCTTTTCTCATCTGTTATTCACTGGTAACCTGTCAACGGATCAGCGGCTCTGTATACGAAGCTATTGCTTCGAAACGCATAAGCTGTAACAATAAAAACTAGTCGTATTGCTTAAAAATTGTCTCCCTTATTCTTACTTTATGTAGCTATACAAGACCCTGACACCATGTTTATATTCAAAAAAATATATACTTCACGTAAAAAGGAAATTTACTCATGTTAGCAATTTCGGTCACAATTTTTTTCCTTCTTTAAAGTGAAGCTTGTATTATTGTAGAAAGTGATACAGCATGAAAAACAAACAATTACATTTTAACACTTACATTTTGCGATGGATTACATAGGTTCAAGCCGATTCATTTTTTATTGAAAGCAAAAAAAGAGCTAGATGATTATATAGATTTCAATGGAGCTACTCTCCTATTCCCTTTGCTTTTAGAGCATGAATGGTTCGTTCCACATATATGTATATTAGCGATTTACATTTACAAAAAAGATCCATTAAATTTTCCTATTCAAATCTTATCACTAAATGTTCTTCTGTGCTTCTTCAATAACTCTTGAATATAACTATATAATTCTCTAGGTATAGTTATTTAAAAATATTGTATTTGAATTACCTGAACAAAGAAATTGAACAAGGGGTGTGAAGTATAATTTTGAAAAGTAAGTTGCTCTACAAATTTTATCAGAATTTTATCATTTATTACAAACTAGCAGTGGACCCGGCGTTACGCTTGTAGGTAAACAGAATAACCTCAAAAAACTAAATTAAACCACCAAATTGGTTAAATATAAACTCAATCCCTACAATATAGAGCGAAGGGACTATCCATTCTAAGAAAAATCCGAAAGACAGGAATTTACCTCTTCACTGAAAAAATCCATTCTAGGTGATATACCGGGACTTGATTTACCGAAAAAAAAAATTTTAAAGGCTCACAATGGATGGACCTCTTCAAATTTTACTTTAGAATAATTCTTTCTTTTTTTCTATACAGTTTATTTGTCAATTTTTGGTTGGCTAATTTCTTAGTTAGTCAATCATTTGTATGTTTATATTAAGATACTCTATAGTCTTAAAAAGAGGTTGTTAAAGGAACTCTGAAAGTGACTGTATCTGTTTGCTGCTATAAAAGGTGACTGCTAAAATTTTTTGGTTTGATACATTTCGAAACTCGTTAAACGTAATAAACTTTTTTTTCATTATTAGGAGCTTTACCATAAAAGCTACTTATAAGAATGCGCCCTTGATCTGTACGTTTACCCGGCCGGCCGTCCGCCGTTTGCACGATAAGTTGAAAACGGATTAACTTTTTTAAATTCTGTTTTCAGAAATATAACCATCAAAGTCTTAGCTCGGCCGTATCAAATTTTCAGAATTTTTCGTGGACCCCTTCAAGTCGAATTCACGTGCTAAAATAGTGAGTGTAAAGAATTCAAAGATACTGGCATGTCATATAACAATCGATTTATCGAGAAGGAATATATTGTTACTTTCTGTTCATCTTTTAAGCATTATTGACATCGGCGCGCGCACGTGAAATCGCTTTGTCGACGCACGATAGCTCAAGTGCTCATAATCTATAAGCTTATTAATTAGCGGAAAAATGGAACTACTTATTAGTTTTATTTTACACACGATTTGAATCACCCTTCATCATTTCTACATTTTTTGAGGTAGAAGGTTGAAATTCGGAATATAGCTTACTGTGGGCCTGTGCACCTTCACAATTTAGTTTGGTTTTGATTAGCCCACTAAGGTCGGAGTTTTGGGGGTGAAAATTAGAGGGTACCAAACGGTCTAGGTGTAGTTATGCATATAAAGGAGTGAAATTCATTATGCAGATTCCTATAAGCAAGATTTCCATTATATGAAGATTTTTTTTCCCGAGGTATCCATGCCTTCCCGAATCGATGGCGGAATGCATCGAAAAGATGGGGACTACAATGAAAAATAGTGGGCAACATACCTATGTGCTATTTAGGTACGTAAAGGCGTAAAATCCAGTATCCAGATTCCTCTAGGCAAGATCTACATTACTAAGAAGTTTAGGCCCAATTGTTCCAGTGGGATGGGATTTGCGGGGGTGGCAGTCACTTGGTCCTTAGAACTTTGGCAACATTTGGCATGTGATATATCATACGTTCGGAAATGATGAGAAAGGAAAGAAGATACGAGGTTTTTTACAATTTTTACATATTTGATTTATTTATTCGAGAAAATCAATTTATTGATTAAAAAAAATTTGGGGAGAGGTAAAAAGTGCAGATGAAAGGGTAAAAATAGATGACTTGCCTTATCCCACTCGGAGGCAGAGGGGGGGAGGGGATTAATTTCTTTTTAATAAACGTATAAATATATTTTTGCTTCACTGTTAAAGCTCCTCCTTGGAATGTTTACAAGATTTTATTCAGGCTGAGAGAATTTAAGTTACCGTATTTTGACAAGCTGAAATACGCCGAAAATTTTTTAGTATTTTGAAAAGATTTCACATTTAAACTTGCATTGTGATATAGGCGAGCAGTGACGTAACCACCGAGAGAGAAGGCCTCTGCGATGAAAAAGTAATACATTGTTACCTAGTTTTACATTGTTATTAGTACAAACCCTGACAGCTCCATTGGGCCAAGTCCATTTTTTAACAGTTGAGAAAATGAAAATTAAAATTTGTTAGCAAATGTGTGATTCCTTATTAGGAAAATAATTGAAGGTGAATCATTTGAATATATAACCATATATTTTTTTTATTTTCAAAATGTGTTAGGAATGGTACAAAGAGGCCCAGTAGGGAAATGCGATTTAGACCGACGAGTTAGGTCCCCATGGGCCACAAGTACATAATAAACAAACAATATAAAACAAAGGTTAGTTAAGATTAGTATAGTTACATATAACAACAACTTGTATTAGGACGGCGGGCCATGCGCAGAACAAGTATTATGATTATAACAACTATATAACATTATCATCGAAACTTTGAATAGTTAAGCAATCATCTGTTCCGCCAATTAATAATCATTTTCTTAAAACTCTAACAAATACAGACTAGTAAAGTATAAAAATGACAGAAAACACTGAGCAACGACATTGAATCAAATTTTGTTTTAAATTCGGTAAAACCTCAACGGAGTTTATGAATTGCTAAAACAAGCATTTGGTAATGATGTTATGAGCCGCACACAGTTTTGCGAATCAGCACAAAGTGATCCGCGTCCTGGTCGGCCTTCAACGTTAAGAAATGACGAAATGAACAAGTTCGTCAACTCGTGCGATCAAATCGTCGTCTCACTGTAAGAGAATGCCGAAGATGTTGGAATACGAGTTCGAACCGTATTTTTTTTTGTAGCCTCAATCGGGATACTTTCCGGACAGGCCTCGTAGATTTCATCCAAGTGAGCTGTTTGTTAAACAATATTGTTTTAGCATCCTCCGAAATGACAAATAAATAGGAATTATACTAATCTCTTGAGGTAAACACGCCCAACCTTTAATGCCAGCGTATGAAATACAACAGCGTCTATAATTTTGATTAAACGTCGGTAAGCAAATGCTGCTTGAAAACCGAGTAAAATTATTATGTTTGTCATGATTACATGTAATAATTTATTGCAGGTCGACACCAGAAATAAAAAATTCACCACTTTATATATGAATGTGCACTGTTGCATGAAAATTATTTGATGAATAATAGTAAGGATTTTTTCAGCAAAAAATGATGCGATACCGATACAGATTTAGGGACTTTATATAACGTCCGAAGAAACCACTTCAGGAGTTTAAAAAACCGAGAAAGAAGTGGTAGATCTCCGGACGGAATAAAGAAGGCGAAGGATATACTGGTGAAGGTAGCGTAATCTGGAGAATTGACCATGCTTCTTGTTGAATTTTATCAATAAAGCATCAATATGAGAATCCCATGTTATATCCTGGGTGATGATCAAACCGAGATATTTAAATGATTCTATAGAAATTATAGGCTCGTTGTCATAATAAGTCGTAAAAAACGGGGAAATGTTTCGCTTATTACGTTGGTAAAATTGCGATACATTGGTTTTTCCAATATTTACCGATAAGGAATTTTCAATATTCTAATGCTTTATTTAGTGCCTCATTGAGGGAAAGTAAAATTGCATATAAGATATAGACGGAAATTATTAATATATAAATTACTAAGGAGTGGTGAGAGAACCAAACCTTGGGGGACTCCCAGGTTTCTAAATATCATAGTTGAAGAAATCTACACATATAATAAATCTGTTGTCTGTCTGTTTGTTTGTATGCGCAACAGACAAAAACTACTGGACGGATTTTGATGAAACTTAGTATGGTTACAGTTTGTAGTCTGGGTCAACATTTAGGGTACTTTTGATCCGGATTAATCACAAAGTTCCCGAGGAATAATATTTTTCTTTTATCATGATCGTTTTGGTGTTGCATTACCTCAGGAGAACTCCGAAATGGGATATAAAATGATGGGAAAGCGTGCGGGTGTTGTTTTTCTTAAGCTTCTATTTACTCTATTACAAGCGTACCCGGCAATGCTTCGCTATTGCTAAATCTATAAATATAAAAATAACATGTCCTGACTGATTGACTGATTCATCATTGCCGAACCGAAACCAGTGAAGCTATTGGTATCAGATTTGGTCAGTAGTTTTATTTTACAATGTGGAGACCCACTAAGAAGGGATTTTACGAAATTCATCCCCTAAGACGGAATGGTCAAATGCAGGTCAAATAGGAGATGTAAGTTTTTATGAAAAACCATCATTTCAAGTTAAATCCATGATTAAATCCATGAAAATGGTATATGGCACTTTGATAAGAAATTAAGAAAGCGTGTTTCATTGGAAATTTACCCCTGGAGAAGGGTATTCTAATTAGCTTCAGGGGTTTTGGCTGAGCGATGATTGTAACAAAATTACTTTCCATAGAACAAAATTTATTTTTAATACCAAGAGATGGCGCTGGCTGTATTTTAAATTGCGGTATCGTTTAATTGTTTGCAAAACTCTACAACCCTAACAGGCACGCACACAGTGAGGGCATACGCTGCTGGATGGTCGCTTCAACTATATGAAAATTTTTTTGCATAATCTATAGATAGCAAAGACTTGTTTCTTCATTAAAATGTAATGTCCAGTCACTGAGAGCATGGTTTTTACTTTTGAAAAGTAAAAACATGTACTGGAGCATCTGTGTATCGGGTGGATATAATTAAAGTTCTCCACTTCTGCGCGGGCTGCAGACCACGTTATTGCATGGGTAATAATGAAATTTTGTGTGTAGGCTATACAGAACATGGGGAAGAGGACTCCAACGGAAAATTTTTTGTGCATACGGTTGCCATCAGGGGAAAAAGTGATGCTGCAAGATCTTACACAGACGGTAATGATGCACTATTGGTTGGAGCTGTTCAATATGCGTAAACTCTGCGTTGGTGGCATGCCGGAAGCTTAAAGGCGGGTTTTCAAAGACGCGTTGTCTGCGTGTGCGTACGTATGCGTTTGAAGGTCAACCATATCAACGGATCGCTCACGCACGAGATCTGATTGGTTACAGCATATACAACAGTAGCACGAAGTGTCCCCGTGAAATGGCTGCAACATAACGAAATGGTGTTGGCTTTCACTTTAGGCAAGGTTCGTATGCTTCCATGATAAACACGATCCTTCATGGTTCCCCACAGCCAGAAGTCACATGGATTAAAGTCTGGTGAACGGAAAGGCCAAGCATGGAAAGTCTCTCTACAGAACACCTACATCGCCGAACTGGTACGAAGAAGTTCCTTTACTGGGCAACCCACATGCGTTTTTGTACCATCTTGCATGAAGACTGTTATCTGCAAACATCTGCGTTCCTGCAATGCATTGGTTGTTTGTTCAATAGGTTGTTTTGACTGTAAGCATCCAATATGAAAAGACTTCACGAAATTCGTCCCCTAAGGGGGTAAAATACGGGATGTAAATTTGTAATCTAAATATCTATATATACAGGGTGTAACAAAAAGACCGGGACTATGGAATATCTGGAGAAATACACATCGTATCAAAAAGACAAAAAAGGTACGTGATTAAAATTTTTAAAGCTAACCAGTGATACCAAATCCATCCCTACCCCCCACTCTTTGAGAGCGGGGACGGAGGAAACATTGAAATATTAAGTTGGATCCAATATTTTAATGGTATTTTGAGATTGTACCCAACATTTGAGAAATTTCTATTCCTGGTGTTTTTTCAATTGATCCAACTGTTTGGGAGATACGGTGACCGAATGTGTAGAACTTTTAAAGTTTAGAACCTAATTTTTTCGATGAAGACAAAGAGACATTTCTATTCTACTTTTTGATGGTAGTATTTTAGAATCCGAAGTCAGAATTTCAAAGGTCCAACATTTTTAATACATATTAAATATAGGAGTTCCTCTTTAAGATTTCAGGGGGTATGGGTAGAGTTTGGTATCATTGGATAGAGTTTGGTATCATTGGTATTTTTTGTGTTTTCGATTCGATGTGTATTTCTCCAGAAATTCCACTGTCTTTGCTGTCTAAAGGGACTGCAAGTGACTACGTCATAGCTGACGTCATTTGCGCGATGAAGGGGATGAGAGCCTAGGAAATGGGATCGCTAGTTCCAAACATTGGAACGACGCAAAGTACGTACTAGTAACGTTGAAACGGGCGGCCAGTAAAAATGACATCTCCTAAATTATTATGTAAATTTGTGTAATTTATATTATTATTATTATTATTATTATTATTATTATTATTATTATTATTATTAAGACATTTAATACCATTATATAATTTATAAATTAATATTAGAACGCTTTTTAATCACTTTTAATCATTTAACCACTTAACGAAAGAATGCCATCGTTCGCGGATCTTTCTTTCATTTGGAAAACGATAGATGTGTAAATAACTGTTTTAGCTCCTTCTTGAGCAAAGAAGAACTCAACAATTTCACAAAGCGATTTATTCCATCTCTACGTTCGAACCAGTGTTAAATCCCGAAGCGAGAGACTTGTTTGGAACCAATTCGAGTCACGTGACTGAAGAGCACCCAGGATTGACGCACACTTGCACTCCCTATAGATTACGCAGAAGAATTTTCGTATATTCGGAGCGACCATCCAGCAGAGTGTGCCCTCAAGGTGTGTGCAAATTCAGGTTGTAGAGTGATGCAAACAATTAAACGATACGGCAATTTAAAATACAGCCAGCGCCCTTTCTCGGTATTAAAAATAAATTTTGTGCTATGGAAAGTAATTTTGTTACAATCATCGCTCAGCTGAAACCCCTCAAGCTAATTAGAATACGCTTCTCCAGGGGCGAGTTTTTGGATTTGAGATAGCGGTTTAGTAAGCATCGCTCATACGTCAAAATTGCATAATATCAAAGCCTTCCAATGGCAATTGCTCTGATCTTACGCAATTTTGACGCATGAGCGATGTTTACTAAACCGCAATCTCAAGTCCAAAAACTCGACCCAGGGGTAAATTTCCAAAAATCATGGAACAACCCGTCTTTCTTAATTTCTTATCAAACAACATGGATTTAATCAAGGATTTAACTTAAAAAATGACGGATTTTCATACAAATTTACATCTCCTATTTTACCCCTTGTTCTGTTTAATTTTTATCCCGGGCAACGCCGGGTCCTCTGCTAGTAATAAAATAAAACTGCAGACCAAATTTCTTATTAATAGCTTCAGCGGTTACGGCTCGGCGATGTTGATTCAGCCAATCAGTCAGGACATGTTATTTTATATTTATAGATTTAGCAATAGCGAAACATTGCCGGGTCCGCTACTCCCTGAATAAGAAAGAAAGTAACTACTATCCGATAAGAAACTAGAGAGCCGATTCAACCTGGACCACGAATATTGCAAAATTTGGCCAGTTTGTATAATAGTAAATGAATGGGGTCACCATCAAACGCCTTAGTATAGTCAATGAAAACAACAGCTGCAAATTTATTGTCGGTCATTTTGGAAGAAGCGAATTCCATAAGCTCGTAACACGCGGTCTCTACATTCCTTTTTGGGACAAACCCGTGCTGACTAATGTTGATGAGCCCATAGCCATAACTAAGTAGATATTCGAATAAAATAAAGTTTCTCGAAGACCTTGGCAAAAATACTAAGAGCTGTCACTGGGCGGAATTGAAACAGGTCTCCCTTCTTTAAGAGTCACTGGATAGGTTCCTGTCATCATCGAGTGATTAAAGATTAATGAGATGGGAAGGGATATTGCTTGTTTCAGTTGGACAATTACATCCGAACGCAGATCGAGTGGATCAGGTATTGGTGTCAATTTGATTTTTGATAGAACCTCTTCAACCTTGGTAGATAGAGCGAAAAAACCGGGGGCTAAATTGGGAATATCTAAAGAATAATTGACAGTTGGGAGTGAAATGGTGTAATAGAAGGCGAGAGAAGAGTTTGAAGAAAATCTGTTAAGGAAGATTCATTAATTTGATCTGGTTGGTTTAAAGGGCTATGAGAAATGTTTGAGTCTGAAGACGCGAAAATAGCGTAGAATGTCACGCGTTTCGAAACCATGAAAACGAAAGCGTGACATTAACCGTCCGGGTCGTGGATGTATCTGCTATTCACGAAGCCATCCGGGCGGAAATGATAGTAGATGCAGGGCATGTCGGGAAAATAAAAGTAAAGTAAATGTGGCAAGCGATGAAGGCAGGTGGTCGAGGCTCGAAAAGAAAAATTAAACGAGCCAGGGACGTTTACACGCTAAGAATAGCGAACGTAAGCGGGAAAGGAGAATTACGAAAGTGGCATCGAAAAAGAAAACCCAAAGGAATGCTTGTAGGAAGCGCCGAGTGCAAGCATGCGAAAGTAGAGTGAAGGGAGGTGTCCGCCCGTACAAGTAGAGGGCTTAGGTTTACGTGTAATAGCCGTCTCTAAATTGCGAAGTGCCTATGAATGCTTTTGCGAAACGCTCAATGTCGAATCTCTGCCCTTGTGCCCTCCTGTCCGACTTAGCCAATTCACTCAAATAACTAATGTCAATCTTACCCGTCATGCTCACACAAAAGTACCTCGTGCCACCTTTACGGAATTAAGTGATGGACACATAATGCGGGGACAGATTCTTGAATGTAAATGGCCTTGGGGGCTTACGGTATACTAAACGAAAGCCTGGGATTTGTATCAGCTAATAAATTAATATACCGTGCACACGCTTGAAAGTTAGCAACGTTTTCAATATTTGTTTAGTGTTAGCGTCAATGACTTGTGCCACTAAGGCAAATATTAGAATACGCTACCTGTGATATACAAGATAGTCCAAGCTCCTATGGAACTATAAATATATCTTCATATATTAAATCCATAAATAATTTAAGTGACTCCCAAAGGATAGGCCATGTATAACGACGGTGGAATGAGATAATTATTGTGCTCAATATAATTTTTCTCTTTCACAGTATACGTTCGGTCTAGCACCCAAGTATGACATTCACCGAGTACCCAAAAATTTAACTTACCCAATCTCGTCATTAGTAAATACCCTGCGCTCGAGTAAAGAAAAAGTTAACCTGGGGAAGTAAGAAACCTCTTGGGTCCAATCCAATTTCGAGTTGAAAAACTTCTCCCTCGCGACAAAGTATCGAGCAGTGTCTTGACTATCGGATTATTGAATGAGAACTTCAGTAATCGCTTCTTTTGAACTTGATTAAGTAGTTAATACTTTCATCTATTTAAAATTACTATATCATCTTTATGAAACTTTATTAATTAGTGCTTTTCAATTTCTATACCAAGAATAAGCGATCTTGGATGATTACATTACGGACCTTATTGGAATTATTGCTGTATTATTGTGATACAATAAATAATCTATTCAAACCACACACCATTCCCTCTGTTTCCATCTTCCACTGCGTAACTCGTCAAATATACATGACACAGAATACTGATCTGATGTATGTTTATTTATCTGTTTTTTAACATAATTCGAAAAAATATTAAAGGAATTTAAACGCATTTCCAGTAGGATTACGTCTGTATTTATAGTAAAGTAGGCTGCGTTTCTTTTTTAATTAACTGGAACAGCTGTAGCGAAATTCAGGTTTTATGGCCTCCTTTAGGAAGAGAAATTGTTCGTGACAGTGGTAAGAGGATAAATAGCGATTATAACCCACTAACAGATGTGCTAAAAAGGCATCAAAGAGTTTCCGGAAATAACGTATCCCAATCCGAAAGAAGAAGAAACGAATTTAATACCATAATCCAGTATCCCGTAATTAAACGTCGGTGTGTGAATTTGGGTTTTTGCATCTGTAATGAAGGGACTTCAAATATTGATAAGGAAGGAAAGTGATCTGTTATTGAAATACCCAAGTGTTGCTGAAAAGGGTCGTGTTAAGATTCATAAAGCAAGCATCTATGGCAGAATACGTATGGTAATGTGAAGAATAGTGAGTATAAAATGAAAAGGAAGGGAGGAGGAATGCAGAATAGGGCCAAGAAGAATGTTAAGGGTTGGAGATGGTTTGCTAAGATCCACATGAAAATCTACCAAAACAGTTGCTCTTCCCAACCTGTGTAAGTCTAACAAAACAGCCGATAGATATGAACCAAAGGACGCAATCTTTCCAGACGGCGGACGATACACCGCTGCTAAGGTGATCTTATTATTTATGAGAATAGTTAAAATCTCGATATTTTCATGGACCTTTTTATGATGAGGTACAATAGTAAACTTTAAAATATTAAAAATGTAAATGCGGTTATCCCCCCCCCCCCCGCTTATCGACTCGATTAATCGAGGCAACTTGATAATTTGGGATTGGGGGAATATCATTTTGTCCGTGGCTACATGTTTCAGAAAAAAACAATATATTTGAAATTATATTAATATTTACGCATGATTCTATAAAAAACTATTAAGCACTGATTAGTGATAACCTTTAGTAAGTTGTTTATGGTGGCATTAAGAGTGTCCAATGACACAGGAGGTAAGAATACCGGCATACTAAAAATTGCTTAACTAATAACAATAATTAGAGGAACAAAATGTGAGTTACAATAGAAGATAAATTGGGTACCAACTTAAACTAAATAAATAAATAAATATTGCGTGTGGGAATAGTACACTGTTTACGTGTCTTCATCACAAAATACGAGGGTCACTCCAAAAGTAATGCACAATATTTTTTTTTAATTTATTTTTTATTCAACACCCTTACAACTTATGGAGGTCATAGATACATCTTTTAGGAACAAATCATTTTCCACATAATCCTCGTCCCTTTGAACTGCCTTACGTCATCTTGGAACGAGGGCGTGTATATCTGCGCGGTAAAAGTCTCGACCAGCTCGTTTGAGCCAATGTTTAGCAGCGTGCACGAGAGAGTCGTCATATTCAAACTTCGTTCTGCGAAGGGATTCCTTCAGTTTACCAAAGAGATGGTAGTCGCATGGTGTCAGGTCAGGACTATAAGGCGAGTGGTTCAGTGTTCTCCATCCAAGTTTTCTGATCTCCTCTGTGGTTTTGCGACTGACATGTGACCGTGCGTTGTCGTGCAGTAGCAGAACATCCTGCTTCTTCCGATGTGGTCGAACACGACTCATTGTTCTGTAACGTGCTGCATATTGTCAAGGCTTTGTGCAGTGCATGGTCTCCCACTCCGAGGAGAATCCCGAGGAGAGTTCAAGTTACACGTTGGAGGCACGTTATGGAATCTTAGGGTGCATATGTTTTTCAGCTATTAGCGCACCCTGGAAGCGTGTACTTATTCGGAATCTACCTTTAATATACGTCATTGGTTTATACTCTTTTTCACGGCTGCGTGGCAAGTGGATTGCTTCAGGCAATAATCGATTTGCAGCAACAATGCAGTTCTTATATTATTTTCCTTGTGCGTACGTGCGTTGCTAAGGATAAAACAATTGCCAAGCAATAAAACAATGCCAAGTAATAAAACAATAGCCTGTTCGACAATCCACATACTTCGACGGTTTTTGTGAGGACAAGGAAATAACGGGCTCAGCCACGGCCTTCCAGAAACTACCAAGCCTGAACTATAGCAACACCACCTCTACTCAAA
>JAHWFO010061155.1:993672-1098678 GCA_023313115.1 Rhysida immarginata
TGATTGTTGTAACAATTGGACATTTCGTTATGGCGAGAGTAAATGTATCTATTGTTTATTGTTGCAAAATTAAGCTGTATTGTTGCCACTAAATAAAACATTATAAAAGCTTGGTTTGATAAAACCTTTTTCCTCTTAACTTGTTCACATTCTTTGCGCATGCAAATTGTCAATACTTCTGAGTACTTCATGTTATCGTAGGGGGGAGAGAATCTTTTAAAACAAAGTTGCAAGAATGGAAGGAATACGAATATTTTTTTCCAACCCTGCAGTGATACGAATATTTTTTCCAGGTACTTTTCAAAAAACATGAACTGTGCGGACAATGCATGACACATGATAATTGTTCCGCTTGTTTTTAATAGCGGACATCTTACACAATAATGTAGTATCTTCAACTTGATTCTTGTTTATCTATCGAAAAATAATCATATTTTCAGAACATTGAACAGGTGGTCAATGAGATACGAAAACTTTTTTCCAGGGGTTGTAGCTGATATTTTCGCCATCTTCGACACTGGCAAACATGATATTAAACAGTTCATTGAGAAGCTAAACGCTTCATGCCCCTTTATTCATTTCGCTATGGAGGTAGAGGTTGACCATAAACTGGCAATTTAAAATATTGTTATAGAAAAATATGGAAATTCGCTATCTTTTGACGTCCACCGGAAAAACAACTTTGCTCATGCTTATATTAAGAATGACTCCAATCATTGTCATTCTCAAAAGTTAGCAGTTTTCTACCATGTCCTTCGAAGAATGTGTTTGATTCCATTCCAGGACGATGCAAGAAAAACCGAATTAGGACGTATCAAGCTGTCTGCCAGATATAATGGCTTTGAAGATCGGACTGTAGAAAAATTAATGAAGAAGATTAACAGACAAATAGCATTAGAAGAAGTCAAGTTCCTGAAGAACGTAAAAGAGAATTTCTGTAAAACGATTGTCCTTCCTTATTATATAAATTCGAACAGTGGTCTTTAAAGGATTTGCAAAAGATTCAACTATAAAGTGTCCTTCAAAAGTTAAAATACTCTTAGAAAAAAGCTTAACCAGGTAAAACCAGGCCCCCTAAAAAAGCTTCAGATCCAGCCTCTGGTGGGGTAGCTATTGTTGTCAAAAAAAGTATTAATCCCACTAAGATTGTCACACCTAACCTTGTCAATATGGAAGCAGTTTCCATTGTCATCAAAGATGCTGATGTAGGGAGAGGTCAAGTTTACTTCCTATTAATTTTCCCTATACAACCTACCCAGGCACAAGTTAGACCCTCACGACTTAGATGAACTACTGTCTGGGCCCATTCCAGTCGTTATGGCGGGTGATTTGAATGCGAAACACCCACACTGGAACTCCAGATGCACTAATCAAAGTGGCTTGGTACTTTATAGGTACATGGTAGATCAGATCGACGCTTCCGTTATTGGCCCTCTTGAAGATACATACTACTGTGATCACTCACCCGCTAGTGACGTGCTCGACATTGCTGTTCTCAAGGGGTTTTTCAAACCCTACAATATTTTTACAGTAAATGCGTTATCATCTGATCACGTACCAGTTGCACTAAATTTTGAGGGGATAAATATCGACCTGAGAATAAATCTTCGTTATAAGCAGGACTGGAAATTTTTTAGAGAACTTATAAACGACAGTAACATTACCTATCAGGATCCCGTCACCAGCAGTGACATTGACGAAAGTATCAAAAAAGTCACTCACTCCATGCAAGCGGCTACAAATGCAAGTGCTACTCCGGTGGATTGCAAGCGGCCAGACCATCTGGAACTTCCTCCCTCTATCAGGCATCTCATCCACGAAATAAACACCTTCAGAAGACTTTGGCAGCGTACCAGGTTTCTCCACTTCAAGACGAAGTACAACAGGCTATCCCGCAAGGTAAGTGAGCAGATTAAGGATTTAAGGAATCAAAGATGGAACGACGAAGTTAAAAGTCTGTCCGTCCAGGATAACTCTCTCTGGAGTATGGTCAGGGCCCTTAAAAGCAACAGGACTATTGTTCTCCCTCCTCTGCTTACAGAGGGTGGCGATTTCGTTAGCAATGACCAGGACAAAGCACAAATTATCGCCGATTCACTGAAGAGCCAATTCTCTACGCCCAAAGGATGATCTGATTAATATTACTCGTGAGGTCAAAGACATGTGTGATAGGTATGGCCACACACAGCGCGCTCTTGCCTCTCCTGATGTCAGTGGCACCTCTGCGATATTGGACATCATAAAGCGCCTGAAAAGCAAAAAGGCAGCCGGCATCGACACCAATACCAACAGTGCTCTCAAGATTTTGCCTCCCAGTGTTATCTGCAACATCACCAAGGTCATGAATGACTGCTGGCTTAGCGGCCATTTCCCTAATGCCTGGAAGGACTCAGTCATCATCACCATTCCTAAACCTGGACTGGATCCTGCTCTTCCCACAAGTTATAGGCCCATTAGCTTGTTGCCCATGCTTTCGACGGTCTTTGAGCGCACTATACTCAAGAGGTTCAACGACTACTGCGAGGCAAACAACCTCATTCGTAGTGAGCAATTTGGCTTCCGTCCAGGCCACTTTTGTCAGCTTCAGTTATGGAGGCTCGTTGCTGATTCAAACGGTCCTCTCAACCTCTCTATGTTTGGTGGTCTCGTTTTTCTCGTTTTTCTCGCTTGGTCCATAAGGCGTTTGACCAAGTCTGGCATGATGGGCTCATTTACAAAATGATTACCTACGGATTCCCTGACGATCTAATTGCTCTGGTTCGCTCCTTCCTGTCAAAGAGGACTTTTCGTGTTAAGGTTGGGGACTCCTTGTCTGAACCCTGCGATGTTAATGCTGGTGTACCCCAAGGCTCTGTTTTGGGGCCAGCCTTATTCAACTTCTTTATCCATGACTTTCCCAAGTTTGCAAAGTGTAATCTTTACATGTTTGCTGACGACGGGTCTATCATGACCTGGGCACGAAACCCAGCACATGTCATCACTCGACTCCAAAAAGCTTTACATCAGTGCGAGAGCTGGTTCACTAAGTGGCGATTAAAGCTGAATGTCAAAAAGTGCAAGGTCATGTTTATCACTCGCAAATGTAAAAACTCTCCAAAGCCCCTCTTCTTATTTGGCAAGAAACTTGAGTGGGTAAAAAGCTATAAATGTCTTGGTGTCATGATATTTTACAATTATGTGCTTAATTTTTAGACATGAGTGTAGTTGATCAAATCAGGGATTGGGTTGAGCTCTTCACAAACAGAAAAAAAGTCCCATAAACATTAGTCCAAAACTACATCCTTCAGGAGTTACGACGCATTAAACGATTAATTCCGGATTCAGAAAAATGGAAGGCCATGAAAAGAAAAAAAAATTGAAAATCTACACCGTTAAGAACTCTTATCTCGGAGATTTTGATGAATGCTGGAAAAAGTGTTCTACTAAGGAAATACTGAGGAAAAATTGTCTGGTACTGAGTTTGAGCTAAACTCGAATTTCCATTTCAGCCATTGGTACTTCAAATGAGCACAAAAACTAAACTGCTTGCTGAATACGCACAAATTACACTGGTCTGCCATAAAAAAACTTTTTTTTCTCCTTTTAATTATTCTGCATGTTTTTTATAGATTTGCTAATGCTGAATCTAAATCTAGTAATAAAAAAATTGTATCACGTACACTTATTTTGTTATTGATATTTTTGTAAAATCATTTTTTCTTCAAATTTTATAAAAATTGTAATTCTTAAATTTTTTTTTTATAATATTTACGTAAGCATTAAAATTATTTCAAAACGATGAAATTGCTGTTACTGTATATTAGTTAATTTTTTATTTTGTAGTTTTCTCCCTTTTCATATTTTCTATAGCAGTTTCGCGGCGAATTGACCAGCAACAATCTGCGAGCATTGCTTCTGACCATTTACCATCGTATCGTCTCTCTATGTGTAATATGTCTTGATGAAATCGTTCACCATGTTCATCTGATACTGCGCTAAGATTTTCGGGGAAGAAATCTAAATGCGAGTCCAAAAAATGAATTTTAAGAAACATGTTGCATTCAAGAGCTTTATACGAAGAAAGAAGTTCTTGGACGATTTCTTGGTAGTCATACATTTTTGAAGGCAGTCCAAGCTTTTTTTTTTCCTCCTTCATTCAGTTTAGATTTAAAATTTGTGTCCTTCATTAATTTGGGGCCCTACGAAAATTCCTTCTTTTAATTTGGTATCGCGGACTCGGGGGAATTTTGTTTTAAGGTATTTAAAGCTTCACCAACCTTGTTCATGGCTTTCACAAAGTTTTTTATTAGCCCAAGCTTTATATGAAGCCAGGTAGAAAAATTTTATCATTTTGTACTAAAGGTTGGTGAAGTACATTTTTAACTCCAGCTGTCATATCCGTTCTTCATGGCTAGTTTTTTACTACATAGTGTTTACTCCTTCCGCGACTGTCCCATTCGCACAAAAAAACACCAAAATTTCGTAAAGCCTCCTTGTAGTCCAGTTAGCATTGCTACAACTTTGAGATCAGCAGAAATGTTTCACGAGTACTGTGAGTACCTAATTTTATCCAGTAGCAACTTCATATTTTTATAAGTTTCTCTCAAATTCGTCGCATGTGCTAAAGGTACTGAAGGATATTTATTACTTTTGTGGAGCAAAACCGCTTTTAAACTGACTTTGGACGAGTCTATAAAGAGACGCCATTCCTCTGATGTTTCAGGAAAACAAAGTTCTTGTAGAAGTCCTCCAGCGTTATCACAATATACCAAGACGCCGTCTTTGGTAAAGAAACTCATAAAGTCTTCTTGTCTGTTACGAAAATATGAGACTCTCGTATTTTTGTCTAATAAATTCCACTGTTTTAATCTCGATCCTAGAAGTTGAGCTTTCGAGTTTGAGAGACCTAAATCTCGAACAAGATCATTTAAATCAGACTTCTTAAGAAGATGAGGTTTTGTTGATGAACTTATACTTAAAGATGAAACATTAGAGTAGTCACTCTATTGAGTCGGCTGAGACTGAGGATTTTCACAATCCACCATGTCGTCATTGTTTCGAGGTCTTCTTGCAGACGGAATATTCGGATATTTTATTTTATTTTTGTTTTTTTTTCGTAAATCCCTGGGTCACAGTCATACAAAAGTAACAATCGTTTTCAAGATTTTGTGGTTCACTCCAAATCATGGGTGTAGTAAATGGCATGGACTTATGACTTCCTTGAGCCAACCTCTTAAATTTCTTGAACAAGTATTACAAAAAATTTCCGGGAGCCAAATTTTATCTCGTTCATCAACAGAGTAACCAAAGTAACACTGATAACCCCTTTTCAGAAGTTCAGTTATTGCGTTCCGTTGAGACTTTATAGTGAATTCAAAACAAGTCGGCAGAATTTTTGCATGTCCGTGGCATTTTTATCTTAACTAAAATAATATGAGCGAGTAAATCAAAACAATATAATTCGACTGAGACTTTTTACTGCTTGTTATTTGAGAACATCTATATAAATATTCGCAACATGTATAAATTTTGTGCAAAACTTACCAAAAAGCAATTTAAAATAGGAACAAACACGTAATAACTTTTTGACAACTGCGCGGCATGGAATCAAACACAAACTGCGCATGCGTTAGTGTGAAATCAGAGTTAGACGACATCTTTCTAATAATTGAAATGAGTTTCGCATTTATAGATACGAGTTTAATGGATTAAAGAAGCATAAATGCATAAACGTTACGCATTATATCCGGAATTTTGTGTCTTATTTAAAAAAAATCAGTGATATAAAATATATACGTGATAGCTAAAAAAATAATGCAGATTTAGATTCAGCACAACAAAATCTTCGTATTTTTAACACTTTCATTTGAAGGGGGATTTCATTGCAGACCAATAATTATTAAAGCACAAAACTTTGAAAGTAGTTATTCTTCGAAGGTGATAATTAAATTTGTCGAATCCTGAAAGATGCTTTTGTGCAATTACGTTTATGATAACTTTTTTCCATCCTTATGACGAGATCAATCCCTAATTTTCACTAACTATTTCAAGAGCATTCTAAGTGTCTTAGCGCTTTTCCGCTATGCGGAAACCTCTGATTATGCGACATAAATATTCCAGCCAGAGTGTCACTTCATTTGTTGTTGGAGATCTTTCCCTCTGTTAATAGAAAAACGCTGGCATCCATGTCGCCGGTGAGATTCAAACCTGCGACCGTATGTATCCTAGCTAGGATTAGTAGGCCAGCTCTCTAGCCTATCGAAAAAATATGAATATCCAGGGTTTTCACTTAAGAGACACAATGAAGAAAACCACCGACTGAGAAGTATGCAATTGTACACAAGCACACTGATATCCGTAATCAAAATTGAACTTTCACGATTTATAGATTCACTGCGAAAGCTCTTAAGATACATTTATAAAAATGGGCGCTTCCTGATGTTATTAGGATGAATGAACGGTAAGGGGTGGTTACCATGAAACCAAAGTGGTTAAGAGGAAACCTGAGCACTGCGACTCTCTGAGCCTATTGTACTATACCCAGTAACGACTGCTACAGGAAACAGTGGCAGCCGGGACCGACGGCCTAACGTGCCCTCCGAAGCAAGGAGGGCGATGGACATTTCCTGGTGGTCACCCAACCTGTGATTAACCGCGCCCAAGGTTGCTTATCTCCACCATTGCATTAAGCAAGGCGAGACAACTAGGCTACGGCTGTCCCCAAGACAACTGGGCTACGGCTGCCCCCTATTAGGATACTTTCAGTAGCAATTTTAATTATGTAGCTCTATATTCCCGATAACGATGGCAGGCTATATTGTGTTTTATTCTGCATTTAATTGATTGGACAATAAAAGCTCAGGAATAGAAAATTCAGTCATGAGAGAAAAGGAACCGCATTCAAATTCGAGAAACACGTCTTTCATTTACGCAAAATGATAATTTGAAAAACGGACACCTGTTATGATAAGCACATTCTTTATTTACAAACGTATCTAATATCTACTTGGTTGGTACTATTTTTTGATGTAATGACAGATACAGA
Source organism: Rhysida immarginata (assembly GCA_023313115.1). Taxonomy (NCBI): domain Eukaryota; kingdom Metazoa; phylum Arthropoda; class Chilopoda; order Scolopendromorpha; family Scolopendridae; genus Rhysida; species Rhysida immarginata. The sequence continues at coordinate 1,000,697 of JAHWFO010061155.1, forward strand.
CGTCGTGGCATACTCTTCACTAAAGTCTGAGAGCAAAGTCTTCCTCCTTCAAACGTCCATTAATTTGTTTCTGTATGCCTCTCACGAGTTCGCACTCGATATTCTCTTGGGTTGAGGTCGAGACTTAGCTGATCCAAGAGCTGATCATCTACATCATGTACATTCATGTCTTTAAACCAGGCGATAAAGGCTTCGGATTTGTGATAAAGTGCATTATCCTGCTGATAGACAGACGGCTTTTCACCGAACTGTTGCCGCATTGTAAGACGAGTATAATTATAAATATAGCGTTTGAGGGTTCGTGGTTCTGCCAACCATAACAACTGAACCAAAATCAAAAATTAAGAAATAAGACCAGACCATTATATCGCCAAATTTCACTATTGGAACAAAACGCTCCATTAAATGTCGTTCTCCTGCTCACGCCAAAAACCAGATTCAGTTATTCTGACTGGAAAAGGTGGAGCATAATTCTTCGCTTTAAACCACCATATTCCAGTGTTGCATTGGCCTTTCACCTCACTTTGTGTTTACATGGTGAATTGTGGTTTCAGGACAGCAGCTTTGTAACCTAGACCAGTGGTTCCCAAACTTTTTAAGCCGGGGCCCCCCTGATGCTCCAGAAAATTTTCCACGGCCCCTATTAAAAAAACACATCGGAAAACTCAACTATGGTTGGCTGCCGCGGCCCCCACTTTGGGAATCACTGACCTAGACAATGGAGTTCTCCCGATTCGTTCATGATGCTAATAATAGACCCTCCTGAAGGTCTTTCTTTAATTGCGCCACTGTTGTTTATCGCTTTTGAAGGACCAAACTGGTTAAGGTACTTTGGTCTATGTAATCAGGCTGTTTGTTCTACCACCGCCAACACATTGTCACTCATGCAACGGAAAATATCCAAAACAATTTATGATAATTTTTATTTTATATTTTGGCTGATAACACCCATCGTTGATTTTTAAGTTCAATTCATATTCTATACCAGGTACGTTAGACCGCTAATCTGATAACCTATCGCTGTACCCTCTTTGGAATTTTTGACTCCACCATGTTCAGTTCTTACGCCAAATAAAAGCTTTCATAATCTATGCAAGCGTTTTTATTAGCACGTGGTTTTGAAACTGGAAATTTTGCGTCCGGTCAGTGAGTTATATAGAGCATTATAAAATAGATTTTTTTTGATAGTATACAATAATTAGATGCGTACATATTTTAAATAACTGTTTAAGAAAAATTTAGTTCTTCTGCATACTCATAGAAACAAATAAATTAATGAATAAACAGAATAGTCATGTTTTTATGAATATAAATTTTTTAAAGAAAACCAAAAGTCTTAACCGTATATACTGTAAATACGTTTCGTTTTAAATGATTTATTTTATAATGATGGCATTTTCATTTCCTTTATATTTCCTTGATTGTTTGTTACTCATTAAATGTTTTCCTGTGAATAATTTTCAGGTTGAAGAAGCAAATATACGAAATTTTTTAGTGAAAAGAAAGAAGACTCCATTTATTTATTGAACTTTTTTTTTTTATTAAGAGATTTCAGAGAAAAAGCAATATATTGACGTAAGATTTGGATTTTTGAAATTGAGAAATTGTTTTCTTCTTCAGATTAAGATTTGGAAAGGATAGCCAGAATTTCCCAGAACAAAAAAATTGATTCATCCTAAATGATTAAGTTTCTCCATTAATTTCCTAATTTTCCAATCCACCCCCTCCTAATAAAAATATTGCTTACAAATTTATTCATCATTTCAAAATATCTATAAATAAGTAAATGATTGCCAATGTCGTCCTTGTTGTTGTTCTTGCCCTATTTTGTTATTACCTTGATACTAGATCAATCAAAATCGTCTTCAATATTCAATGAAATTTATTAATATGTAATATCTTTAAATTTTATGCTCTGATAAAGGTAAACTTATAATATTCAAAGGAAGTAACGACAATGGGCTTGTTTTCTCTTAGTCCTTCTGTTTTTGTTTTTTTTTAATCCTTAACTCACGTGATTGCTTCAGGGTTGTGCAAATGTACGACCTTGGCCAGGTTGAGCCAACAGACAATGTCGGCGACGGCAGTGAATGAAGAAGACGCAACGAGTGAGGGGCTTTCCGATTTTTAACATGGCTTGTAAAATTACTGAAACATAACTATCTTAATAGTGTATATTTCGAAGATTGATTAGTGGACCATTCTCGTTTAAATAAGGTATAACAGTTTATTGTTACTCATCGGTTTTCTCATTTCCAAAATTACTTGTTGTTTGTATCTAATGAAATTTAACTTTTTACATTAAGAATAGTTAGTGGCTTGCTAATGAACTAAGACAAATAATACCAAGGAAAGAGTTGATTTATATTAAATGTTTTTTACTTAGAATTTTTCTAAATCCAATTCTAAGCAGTATATGTGTAGAGTTTATCTGAGAACTGTGTTCTCTCTTCTATAAAAGGTGAAAAGTAAATATTTTTCTTCTTGGTTTTTCCTGTCATAAAATGGGTTTTCCGTGAAACGTTTTAAGATAATTTTCTTTCTCTTTCTTTCTATTTCCAAAATAAATTCGAGCATTTATTGGTACGCATATATTGAAGTTAAAAAATAGACTATGACATTATAGTATATGTAAAAATATTTAAGAGCTTTTTAATATTTAAGCATTATAATAAATATATGATAATGAATCGTTCGTTTGCAAATAAGTCAAACACTGAAATCCTCACTGTCATTCAAAATTTTAGATGTGCATATATCTTATTATTCCATATTATCATAAATATATTAAACTTGTTTTTATGAGAGAAGGAAATGGGGCAATGACACTTGAAACTGACATAAAAATAACAACATGATTAAGAATTAATCGTAACGAGTATTTCCAAAAATTCATACAAAAAATTAAAGTTTTGTTACATGTCTATCTTGTATGTAGTTATAGTTTATAATCATTTCCTATATTTTTCACAAAAGTCCATAAAATGCTTGTTTTCATTGCATAAAAAAATTTCTTATGACATCTGCCTAGGAAAAAAGTTCAAAATTTTCAAGATATCACTAAATTTAAAAAAAAAGAAAAATTTAAAAAAGATCGAAACTACCTATGAATTAGTAGAATTTATTATTGCTATTATGAATTCTCATATAATTGATTAAACTACTTTAATAAAAGTAGATATAGGCATTAATGTATTCCTCGAATGGGTAGACAAAATTGTTATAAAAATATCTTTGTCGTATTTTATTTTATTTTTTTAACTTTCTTATTTATAGTGATTTGCTTGCGAATAAACAAATAGGGATTGCGTAAATTAAGGGAGACAAAACAAAACTTTTTTTCATCATCATTATTCCTGGCAATGGATCATCTCCCATTTATTATTATGTTAATGAGAAATTAATTACCATTGTAGCATTGTCATAGTCAAAATAACGTATTAGATTTCGTAAGTTCTATTTTTTTATTGGATGGAGGGAAAATTTGTTGAAAACTTTGATCATCAACAAAAAAAAACCAGTTCTTTATTTAAGCTATTTATTTTAAACATAGAGAAGAGATTATTCAAGTACTAAATATTTATGAGATTAATTATATAAAGGTCACTGTAAAGATGTTTTGCTTGAAAATAAATTTAAAAACAGTTTAAAATCAAGTAAATTAATAGCTTATCATACGGTATATAATAGGTTTATCAGATATTATCTTTTCCATATGAGTTTTCATGTAAATCTGTTTCAACTAACAAACTTGTTAAAAATCAAATGTACTGATGCATTTCTAACAGATAAAAAAGATTAAAAATTTGCTGCTGACAGTTCTGCGCCGATTTTTGAGAAAGACTGAGGAAGGAGAATAAAAAATAGATTTCTAATTTTTTCTAATGTACATTTCGTATATAAACAAATCTCTTTATGAACACATTATTTCTCCGGTGAAAAGCAATTTCGAACATTTTTTTGTCCTTGTAATTCTTCAATAAGAGATCAAGGAATAATTCCTGTTTATATTTCCTACTTAGACATATTTATAAATATACATTCCTCACTACAAAAGAGGAATCTAGAAGTTGAAAAAAATAGCAGCCGGTCCTAAGAAAAATTATTTAACATTTATAATTTCCTCAACAAATACTATAATTATCCACAAATATTTATAGTTGAAGCTTGTGTAAGTATGAAATTTTTTCTTTAATGTTATTACTAGTTTAAATTTGGACTTGTCTGAATTTTATACTTGAACACTTATAAGTAAAAACTTCAGCTAAGGCTACAGTGTAACAATGTATATCCGAACATATGTTGTATATCCTGGCATAAGATAAATTTAAAAGAAGAATATCTTAAATACATAAATATTTTATGAATTGGCGTCAGTTAAAATCTTCCCCTTAGAGTCTGCCTAGAATTATTTCGTAAACTCACTTCAGTTTTATATCTTTGACCTCCATTTCATTGCGACGACAGAAATTGGATGTGCGTCTCTCAAGGTCTGAAATTGTTCATCGAAGAACTAAAATATGATTGTTAGCAATGTAAAATTCATTTTAGGAAGACTTTAAGATGTTGTTTAAAGATTTATATTATTTGTATAAGCGTATACAGATGCTTTATATTGCATTCCATTTTACAGAGACCTTAATATATGATTATATTATACTAGCCGTGTATATAATATAAGTCCTGTAACATCTCATGTGTTTGTATGATTTTGATTTTTGTCTAAGCATGTTTGTAAATGACCCTTTCAAAAAGACAAACAATTTGTCGATTGCTATTGAATAATTTAAAGTCTTAAATCTCAAGAATCACGCTTTGCTAACGTGAAACATTTACAAGGTAAGGTGCGTCCAGAAATTATAAAGCCAAACACATTACTCCTAAAAATCAACGATATAGTAAACACATGATATTGCGCGTTTAATTAAGTGAAAAGTAATGTCCAATAATCATTCTGACAAAAAATAAACAAAATCCGAACAATGCTAAATGATAAACAATACAAAAATTAGACCATTTCACATGTCCAATAAATATACTGCAACTTACCTTTTTCCTTTAAGTGACTTTCCCTATCTTGTTAATTTTAATCTTTCATTTTTGCATACATTTCCATAAAGCATACGAATTGAAAAAAGTAAAGGTAACAAGTTACAAATATCCAGGCTGAGCTGCTGCATTGAAAGTCAAATATGCCGCGAGGAACCCGATTAAGTGACATGGAAAAGGGGCGCATTATTGGTCTGCATGAATCTGGACAATCTGCAAGAATCCATTCCATCAATATTGGGACGTTCACACTCGATGATGGAAAACTACTTAAGGTTAAGAGAAAATTATGGCCAAAAGAAGTCAATTGAACTACCTGAAAAGCTAACCATCCGCCAAAAAAGACCAATAATTCGAGAAGTAAGCCAAAATTCAGCATATCTACGTACTCTTGCATCAACAGGTGGCATTCCTGTATGCAAATCCACAATTGCAACTGTTATTCTTAAGAGTAACAACCTCCAGTACCAGAAGAGAAAGTTACATCCTGTTCTAAAAAAACTGTCATAAAAAAGGCTTCTTTGGGCAAAAGAAAAGATGTCATGGACGAAAAGTGGAAGAATATGATCTAGAGCGACGAAAAAAAAGACAAGTTTGACAGTCCAGAAATGGCAGTTTCATTGGCACAACCTTAGAAAAGAGCTCTACTGTTATTCAAAACTTCAAAGTGGAGGTGCAGGTGTTATGGTGTAGGGAGCTTTCGGATGTGGTGGTATCTTGAATATTGCCTTCATTAGTAGACGAATTAATGCTAGTGCATATCAAGCTCTGTTATTTGCTCGATTCTACAGAAAAAGTGGGATTCTGTTATTTATGGCCCTCACTGCCTATTCCAGCAGGATAATGCTCCCGTAAATAACACTAAAAGCACATGGGAGTGGTTTCTCAACAATAGTGTTCCTATCATTGACTGGCCATATCTCCATATCTCCAGACTGCATTATCTCCAGATTTAAACCCAATGAGAATGTTTGGTTATGGTTATCACGTTCTGTGTATGCCAGTGGAATGCAATATTCAACAACACAAGATTTGAAGACTGCCATAGTAGAAGCATGGGAAGGACTTGATGCGACTTATCTCCAAAACCTCGTTACAACTTTGCCAGGATGCATCTTTAATGCATCCAAAAAAAAACGTAAATTTCACTGGATATTAAACCACAATGAACATAGTGGCTATATATTTATTGGACATGTGAAATGGCCAGATCGTGTCTTTTCATTATTTATTAATTAGCAGTTGTTCAGATTTTGTTTGATTTTTGTCTAATTGATCATTAGACATTTCTGTAGTAGTTATAGTATTCATTTAAATAAATGCGCAATATCATGTGTTTATTATATCGTTGTTTTTTATGAGTAATGTGCTTGGCTTTATAATTTCTGGACGCGCCTTAGTCCTGCAACATAAGAAAAGTTTAACTAAGATTCTGCAACATTATAACGCAATATTTAAGTGGCTTTCAAACTGCCACATTGTGACTTGCCATCGAATATATGAATGATTGACATCATCTATCTTGTGTAATTTCTGACTAAACGTTATGGACAGATACGATCAGATTATCCACTGTTTGGGGTTTTTTTTCTTTTTTTTTTTTTGCTTTTATCCTTTTTTTCAACTTATTCCAAAAGATTTCAATGGAATTGAGATCTGGTGCATTTTATAAAGTGATATATTTATGTTCTCTTTAACAGTGTGAAGACTTCCGGTCCTTAAAGTGTTATAGTCTTATACAGGGCTATTCAAATTCAATGTAAAAACTTTTAGGGGAGGTAGTATGGGTGATTCTAAGCAAAAAAAGTTCTTATGAACATGGATCCGAATTTGAATATATATGAGATATGAACAGAAATAAAAATGCCCCCACCAAGATCAACAAGTTAATAACTCAGATTCTGTAAGGCCTAGGATAATGAATTTTGGAGGAATAATAGGGTACATAAGACTGTGTAAACCGTTAAAATTTGATCGTGTTCCAACAACTAATTTCCGAGTTACGCATTCAAAATCGTAACAGTGCTTATATGCGAGTACTGACCAGCACGTGTTACGATTTTGAGTGCGTAACTCGGAAACTACTCTTTGGAATTCGAGTAAATTTTAGCGGTATATACAGTTTTATGTACCCTATTATTTCTCCAAATTTCATCATCCTAGATCTTAAAGAACCGGAGTTATTAACTTCTTGATCTTGGTGTGGACATTTTTATTACTGTTCATATCTCAGTTAGCGTTCAAATTCGGCCCCATCTTCATAGGAACTTTTTTGCTTAGAATCAGCCATACTACCTCCCCTAAAAGTTTTTTACATTGAATTTGAATCAGCCTGTATAGCATCACTCCTGAGGCATGTTTAACAATTTTGATATGAAGCTAGGCAACAGCTCTTTAGCCTTTTTTCCTGAGCATCATTTTGGAATGTCACATGGAGGTATCATGATTGAATATAACTTTGTGCCATTGATGAATATCCTAATCTCAATATATCCGATGCCATTTAAAACGTATGCTCTTTATCCTTGATGTTAGAAGAGATTTTCGTTTTGTAACTTGAAACGAGTACTTCATTCTAATATCTTTGGTAATTAGATTATTTGAGGTGACTGATGTCTTTTATCATTAGTTGACGAACATAATTTGCAACTAGTACATACGTTCTTACAGTTATGGAAAATGAAAATGAAAAGAATATAAAATTCAGATAATTCTAGTATGCAAATGAATTAAAATGATGCAGTTAATTCCATTGATAGTAAGGAGAGATTAAATAGTAATTGAAACCATATTTGTAATAAATTTTCATACTTTTTTTTTTCAAGACTTCAACGGGCTGTTGCAGAACTTTTATCCCATTTTTCATACTATATATTGCAGGATTGTGATCCCTCCTACGCTACTACTCTTGATAAATGTTTCACACTAATAAAACGTGATTTTTGCGATTTAATACTTTACAAATAATCTATTAGTAATCGAACAATTGTATATGTTTTGTTGAAAGCGTCATTTTTTGTTTTTGGGTATAAAAATGTTTAGACAAAATTAAAACTATACAAATACAAGAAATGTTGCAGGAGTTTTGCCTAGTATATATATATATTATCTAAGCAGTTTAAAGAAGAGTAGAATAATAAAAAATATGATCATTATTCTAAATTTTTCCTTACTGTAGGTCATTTTATCCACGACATTCATGTTACGCATCCAGGGATTAAACGGCATGTTTTAAACTATAAATATCTGCATAATTATCTGGACTTTGTCTCTTCTGAATAATGACGGACAAGATGGAGATAAGTGACATGAACGACGATGATTATGATCTATTTGAGGATTTTCAAAACCGAGGATTCTCTTATTTATCTCAGCAAACTCCTATATGCTTGGAGTACAGGAATATAACTTATTCTGTGCCACAAGGAAAAAATAAAAGTAATTAAAGTTTATTTAATGCCTGAAAATTTTATTTAAAATTGCTCACTATTATATAAATCTAAATAAAAACGTAAATCTGACTGAACAGGTAACAAAGTCATACTTAGCAACGTCTCAGGCGTGATAAATTCAGGAGAACTGACTGCCATAATTGGTCCTTCGGGAGCAGGAAAAACAGCGCTTATGAACATATTAGCAGGATACAAGTAAGACATACGAGCTAATAAGTTATAGAAATTTTTGTTTTATTTTGAGTTAAAATTAGGATTGCATATGCCTTTAAATTCTGATATTGACATAAAATTCCGAATTATATCTGTAAGTGACATACCAGAATCCTCATTTTCTATTTTTGCTGTTATTGTTTCTAATCGGAATGAATGGTTCTCGGTAACACATATGAATTATTTTATCTCATCTGCTTATCAAAATCGCATTTTAATACTGTACATCAATAACGTGAATAAGTACTAATCTTTTACTTAAATATGGGAATTTTTCGTATACCTAGAAGTGAATAAGTTTTGAATCTGTGAACTTCTGATTGTTTACTATTAAAAATAACGAAAATTTCCTCTAACGGTTTTTAATATGTGGTTTCTGCGTTTTTGGCGTTGAGAAAAAATTCCTTCCGATGAGAATATCGAAGACTTTTCCAAGACGATAAGACTATCAACTCTGCAATGTACAAAAGAAATCAGGCATCTATTTTAGCATTGAATTTATATCGTATTATGTATTTTATACTTTTGTTACACATATGAAAAGAGGACACCGCATTTTTGCTGCATTTTTAGTTCGATCTCTGATATTTGTTAAAGCACTCTCGTGAGAGATGTTTGAAAATCATGTTTTTATATTATTGAATAAGTTATTGCGTTTTTCTGCCGATAGGACGATTAATTTCTGATTATGATATGAGAAAAAAACTAATGCTAATTTACCCTAGATGTGAGTAAATACGTGCATATGCATCAATATATGATAGAATAAAGCAGCTTTAACTAGAACAAAGCAGTTTTAAATTCAATGCTTACGAATGCTTTTTTTCAACTAATTAAAGCGTCTTTTTTACGCATTCCAATCTCTAAAAATCATTCGACGAGATTCACTATATCTTTATTATGTCATGTACCTCTGAAGTATCTATTATTTAAAATTGGCACCAAATAAATCACTCTCTATAGCTTTCACATTTTGTATACATATGACGGACACTCTAAAAGATTTTAGCCAAGAACACTCCACGCATCCCACCAAATTTGTTCTACTTTTTCCAAGTACTTTCCCTATCATATGGTCGCGTGCAAGATTTGAACATGTCACGTTGCATTGTTTTCGCGCGACACAATTCTAAAGCCAAGGATAAAGGCAAATTACCAGACACAGTATAATTTAAAGTAAATCGCAATATACAAGCATCGGGTTTAATACATTAGATCATACTATCCACTTTAGGGTGGTCAATATTAACGGATTTCGTATTATCGATAATAACGAAACAGTAAATACCTATTTAAATTTTATTGCAGGTACTATAATAATAAAATGAAACCTTTTCTTCAATTTTTAATATATTTTATTTTTATTGCATAAATACGTTGCATTTTATAATTATAGTAGAACTTCGTTAGTACGGATTGAATAATAAGGGCTCTCGGTTTAAACAGACCAATTTATTTGGCCTTGCCAAAAGGCCTTTGCTTTCAGCTAACGGCTAATGAGGACTCGCTTAAAACGGACCTCTGGTTAATAAAGACTAAATATTCAGTCAGCTGAGCCTCAGAACAGCCTGGTTAAAACGGACTATCACTCGCGGATGAGTTGGATACAACCTTGTTGATTGACTAAATCAGGTATTTATTTTTCATATAACGAAGGAATGTACTATTTACAGTTTGAGATCAATGTACTATTTACAGTTTGAGATCGAGCGTGTTGTCAAACAATTCTAAAAATGATACAAACAAGAGTGTCAAGATGTTGCAGGCGTTCTATCGGGTAATGATGCCTCCGCAGTGATCGGAAACATTGAGATATTTTCTCTATGCAAACCCATCTAGCGATATCGACTAAGAACATCTGATGGCAGTAGAGAAAATAACAAAAAAACAATCTACCCTGATGGACTTTTACCGATCACAACCAAAAGACTGCTGAGACATTTTCGAACCTCGGTTCACTTGCGTTTACAAGAACCGCGTCCCGAATTTGGGCTGAGGCGGTTTTGTGATGAAGACATATATATTTACATATTCTATGTCATCATCATCATCATCACCACGGTCAACCATTTGCAATCCACTGCTAGATGAAGGTCTTCTCTAAACGCTTCCATTCTTCTCTGTTTGAAGCTTTGGATTTCCGGTTGACGCCAGCCACGTGTTCTATGTAATTCCTTCAAATTTCTTCATTTTTCAAGCATTCAATTTTCAAATTTACTGTAGTTTGAAATCTAATATTTTGTGTTAATAAAAGTTACATATTCCTTTGTAGACTTCTCGTTTAAAACGGATTCTTTGAGATATTTGAGATATTTGCCATTTTCGGATAACATGGACCTCGGTTAAAACGGATTTTCTTCGATGGTCCGCTGAAATCCGTACTAATGAAGATTTACTGTAATTTGCATTGCAACTATTGAACATTAAAATAAACTCTTAAGAAACATAAGTTCACAATTAATAGTAGGCAAAAAACTAAGCCGGAAAAAAGAAAAGAATACAGGAATCATTCTATATTGAAAAAATATTGTAGAAAAAACGCACCTACGGAAGATTCTCATGCCTATAGAAGAGAATTTACAAGATTTGTTCGGATACTTCACAAGCTCATTTATTCTGAAACTGAGATTCAAACCGTTCAGTTCAGTGAATTTACTTAGAACCGTTATACGTACTAACAGATAGTTATTTCCATTTTTGATCACAAGCTGTACTTTCGGATAAAGAGTATGAGTGTATCTTTAATGAATTTTTATTACCGGTATTACCGAAATTTCTTATCAGAAAACCGGCATTACCGGTAACGGTAATACCGATAGTAACATCCCTAATCTACTTGCATTTGATTTCATCACAATGATTTGCGTGCTCATCAACCATTGTCATCTGGTAGGCATTTACATGATAACCTAACTACATCATATATTGACAAGCATCAGGTCCAGGGGAAAGTTTTTTCGTTTCTTCACCCTTACTTTTTGAATGGTTACAGTCCTCTCGTAGGATGATTTGAATAACGCAAATTTTTTATACATTAAAGAGAAATGATTGGTCATTCTTTTGCACTTACTTGTCTAAGTGAAAACATTCAATTTTATTTTGAAAAAACGTCTGAAATGGCACTTACATCACCAATAATTCAAGCCTGCCTGTTGTATGAATTTAAACTTGGCCATAAAGCAGCGGAGGCTGCTCGTAACATTTGTACAGCATTCAGTGATGATTCTGTCACCGACCGGATGGCACAAAATTGGTTCAAAAATTTTAGAACTGTGATGAGCGTCTTGAAGATTCTCTTGAGTGTTTGGTGGACAACAGGTGGTGTAGTCCATTATGAGCTCCAAAACCCAGGACAAACTATCACAACAGGTCAGCTTCAACGTACATATGAAAACATCAATAAAAACAGCCAGCTCTTGCAGGGTGTTTTTTTTCTCCATGACAACGCACGTTCGCATACGACAAAGCTGACCCGTCAGGCAATAAACAAACTTGCCTGGGAATGTTACCTCATCCACCGTACTCTCCGGATATCTCTCCAACAGATTATCACCTTTTCCGATCTCTCGATAACCATTTGAGAAACAAGTGCTTCAAGACAGAAGAAGAGCGAAAACATGAACTGGGTGTGTTTTTCAACTGTAAAACTCGTGACTTTTATAAAAAAGGAATGTATGATTTAGTATCTCGTTGGGAGAAGGTTGTTGATAATGATGGAGATTATTTCGATGAATAAAAAATTCATTTATGCATTAATCTGAGCGCTAATTGTAATATTTGCAAAAACGAAAAAACTTTCCCCTGGACCTGATAGATGGTAATGTCTTTCTCGTATCCTAATAGAAGCCGTCTCCTACAGTTACAGAGCCGGCATGGATAACACTCACTTCATACGTAAGCAATAATCGAGTTGGACTTGCATGGAATATTGATTGCCATGATGCCTTACTTTTGGACCTATTTCAAAATAGGGATGTACCGTATATTATTGCTTCACAATAAACAGCCAGTCTACTCTAGAGAATCCTTTCCAAAATTGACTGCATGAAACAGGAAAAACCAATTTCAGTTCCTACTAAATGTTTCAAACTCAAAAGCATGATATATATTGCAAAATCTGACTTAATTAAATTTCCTGCTCTCCCTGTGTTTATCCAGTCTTTGTAATTGGCCTTCTCTTTGTAACCATTATGGTAATTTTGTAAGATTTTAACGAGATTTTGATGCGTCTAATTAAAGTAAGTATAGTTATTGTTTGTTTTTTACACCCAATAATGTTTGACTATTTGAAAGCTTTTATTATTTTGCGCTTAATTTTTTTTTTCGTTTTCAGGACAATTGGTTCTAATAAGCAGTATGAAATTAAAGGCTCAATCTCCCTCAACGGAAGCGACAGAATCACAAAAAAGTTTCGGAAAATGGCTTCATACATCATGCAAGACGACCACATTATGTCTCAGTTTACAGTTAAAGAAATAATGATGACAGCAGCAAACTTGAAACTTCCTGAGACAACTTCTTTAGACGAAAAAAAGCAAGTGGCAAGTATATATTGAAAACAGCATACTTTTTAAAATCTAAAATGGGCGAAAATTGTATGTGTGTACAAACAAACCTTTGCTAATATTAGAAAAATCTGCCCCTTGGAAGTTATTTCAAAATTTGGAAATCATAATAATCCCTCTGAGTTTTAAGTTTTAATCACAATAATTTAAGTTTTAATTAATTAATACTTTAACGTTTATCTTTTTTATCCAAATGAATGTTGCAATAATGCTATTCTGATTCATGATTAACAGTTACATTCCATTTATTGACTAAATTGAGAGGTTTTACTTTCATAATGGCGCAAACTTAAAAAAGAACCCCCCCCCTTTTTACTAACCTATTCACACTTGCAGAAACATAGATAACTCTTAATTCACTCGTAGTGAGTTTTTTAATGTTTCTTGCGCAATGGAGCCAAATTTCAAAATGGATACAAAGTAATTTTAAAAATTATACTCTTTTGTACGGGGAATTCTAAAACAAGTTAGCTTCAACAAGACATTGTCTTAGCAGTTAACTTTCAATTGCTCGCAGGTCACATCCGAGTATTTTCCTGATAGGGTTTATAATGGTTGGTTTGAAGCTAATAAAACAAAATATTTCTTCTTTAGATTATCTCGCTATAGGCCCTTACTTGTCACCGTCGTTTTCTTATCCCACTAAAACTGAAAGAACTCCCAAATAGAATCCATTTCTGTCTGTACGGTAGCAATAACCTGCAGTTTTGTTATATTCAGCAAGATGACATTCTCCTAAAATCTGTCTATCTGGGCGGATTTTAGACTGAAAGAAACTTTGCCATGTTGTGGTTTCGGGTATGAATTTTTTGTGCTGAGATTTATTAAATTGTTGAGCTGTAATCTGTCGTGTTGCTGACTTTCTATTGCCGTAGACGATACATATCAGTCGCCTCTTGCAAATCTTTTTACCCGTCACTGCACTTTTCGTTTGAAATTTTGTTGCAGAATTGCCATTCTCTGAAATTCGCGATACAACTTCACCTAAATCCAAATGTTAGTCATTTCCAATATTCTTGAGCCAGTTCTTCTTGCATGTACGATCATCCCACGTTAGAAGTCGTTCAAATATCCATGTTTAGGCTATCTGTTGCCAAATAGTTACGTGTACGATGTGCAAGTACTTGAAGCGCAATACATTACTGTTATGCTACTGTGGTTTGCATACGGATGCGTTCAGATTAGATGTTGTCTCGAATTCAATATATATATATATTGAATATATAAATATATATATTCCAGTGAATTTGTTCCAGTGAATAAAGTAGTGAACATAATTCTTCTCTTTGGATCCTGATTAGATTCTCTATGTAGAAAATCTGTTCGAGGCGATGACATTTCTTTTTTAAATTTCCTGAAATTTTATCGATAAGCTTGTTTTTTTCCTATATCTTTACGAATTTTATGATCCCATAATTCTTTTTTGTTTCATGACGAGTAAAATTTCAGGTTAAAGATATCATTGATGTACTCAGACTTACGGATACTGAAAATACAAAAGCTGGAAACTTATCGGGAGGAGAACGCAAACGCCTTTGCATAGCCCAAGAACTCGTCAACAATCCCCCAGTTATGTTCTTTGATGAACCCACAAGGTGAGATTGTGAACACATTAGAAGAACACAATATGAACACATTTTTAAAAGTTTACAATAGTCTTACGCAAATAAATTCAAGAATATAAGAATCCATACATTTTTTTATAATTATTTTTTAATCATTAGTGGTTTAGATAGCTCGTCATGTGATCAATGCATTTCACTGCTTAAATTCCTTGCCAGAGGTGGTCGAGCGATTGTATGTACTATTCACCAACCAAATTCTAAATTATTCCAGAAATTTGACAAAGTTAGTATTATATTTTTTACATTGTCACTTTATCAAGCAAAAGCTATTTATCAAGAACTAAAAATATGTTTTGAAATTAGATTATTTGAAGTTAATTTAATATAAGGATACATTTTATATTAACATGCCTCGAGCATTTCATTACTGTAAATTATCACCGCCATACATTTTGAATCCGTAAAAGATTTAAGGAAAATTGGCGTCTGAGTAATTGTGCTCCTGCTATAGTACTTTATTGTAAATAGCCATCTCCGTTCTTCGTTATTTTATGCTGCAAATAAAGTTCTTTCATTTTACATAACGCTCTTTTATAATTTAAAATTATTTGAGAAAATTAATCTCAAAAATTGCATTCTCTTAATAAAAAGAATGCCATGCAGCATTAAGAATGAAGATTGAAAAGGAGACTGAGCTGGGTCATTAAAATGAGAGTTCATATAGGATAATGTGGTGTTATATGAAAGAACAGCTTCCTTTTACTTATATTAACTTTCATCTTTTCTTTGCAATTCTTAACTTTCGGAACCGTAGAAATATAAACACGGTAATATCTAGGGCCACTAGTAACACTGCCTTTTTATTAGAGATGGTATTGGTGAATCAAAAATAAAAACAGAAAATAAAAATTAGTAATAAACTAGGAACCTATTATCAACAATTATCAATAAATTATATTTCATTTTGTGTCTCTGAAATGGCAGTTCTATCAATATTAAACCTTTGCACTCGGTTAATTTGGATTAAAGGTAAACTTCTTTGGAACAGATAAATAAACGATTATTAGATAGTAAAATCAATCTATTGGATCAAATATTTTGATTACTCTTACAGAATCCAGATATTGAAAACCTTTTCTAAATAAATCCTTGTAATTATATTTGGCACAATGAATTCTTTGCAGTTGGTTGTTATTGCCGAAGGGCAATGTATTTATCGAGGTCCAACAAAAGGAATGGTCCCTTTCTTGGCGTCAATGGATTTAGAATGCCCACCTTACCATAATCCAGCAGATTTTGGTACAGAAACTTTAAATTGTTTTATAATATCAGGCGAGTAATGAATAATAATGAGTAATAAATAAATGTTTCAAAAATGTCTTCATAATTTTATAGTAATCGATGTAGCAAGCGAAGAGAATGGAAGATATCTACCGAAGCTGGCAGATGCAGTGAATAGTGGAAAATGCGACTTTTGGGATCAATCGTCTGGTCAATTCCAAGAGTTTTCAAACAATAGTCAAAAAGACGAAAACGTTTCTATTCAAATGGAAGGTTCAACTCCGTCTCTCAATAAGTCCACCGTTACAATATGGAATCCAAAACAGTATAACGTAAGTTGTATGTACAGTTATTCAACGTTTTTACTTTAAAACGAGGTTAAAACAACTGTTTTCATTTTGTGTTGCAGGTTGAGGATGTTTTTGAAGTTGGTGATTATGCAACAAGTTTTTCCACGCAGTTTCGTATTCTCTTAAAACGTGCATTCATTTCCATAATACGAAATAGGGTAGGGCACACACGTAACTATTGAAATGTGTAAGATCATTTCGGGATATCTCGACTTGTTAACGATAAAGAGTCAAAATTTTAGGAAAAAATGAGATTATTATAAAATACGTGATTGCTAGAATTCTAAAATAAAAAATAAATACGTGAATACTGACATTTTGTTTTTCACAAAATAAATTAGATCAATAATACTATTGTTAATTCGCACATTAAGAGTTTTAAATACCTTCATTGTTTTGGCAGATTCTTAACATACGATATCTACAAATATAAGACTATCATGCTTGCTTATAATCCCGGTTTTATTGCATTGCATTTTACAGATGTTCTCAGGTGCAGGACATTGCTATCAATAGGAAGGAGCCCCACCTTAGTGGTTTTTGAAGGTCCTTCACCATCTGGATGCAGTGTTTGACGCCAATTGGTGTGATGCCATGGCCTTCCAATTTCTTAAACCTGATTCCGATAGATTTCTTTTTTTGTAGGGTCATATCAAAGACATTGTACAAATGACGGACCTGGACGATTAAAGAGGAAAACCACCATAGTTAGTCTAACGCCCGTATTCAGAATGAACGCTCTTGCTCTTGTTCAAGACCATTGTTGAATACAAATTCCATATTATTGAATTAGTACTCAACAATGCTTTGAGCAAGAGCGCTCATTCTTGAATACGGGCGTTAACATCATTTGGAAATATCCGCCAGATATGAATTTTGTGTTGCGTGCAATGGTGCACATGTTGAAGTTTAAGAAAAGTAATGAGACTGAGAATATGTCAGTACAATCGAGAATTAAAAACCGGACCAGGAGGCAAAAATTCTTGAACAACCCTCGTACTTGATCACATTGCAGTGGCTTCAATCTCAAACTCGTCGAGATCTCCTATATATTCTTATAAATTATTATTTTTATTGTTAGCATTTTATAATGAATATAATAGTCATTTCTCTGTAACTTTTTTTTTCAAATTAAGTTATGGACTGGTTTACGATTTGCTACATACGTTGTCGTTGGAGCACTAGTCGGGGTTTTGTTCTTTAATATTGGAAATTCTGCCGACGATGTTTTCAGCAATTTAGGTTTTCTCTTCTGTTGCATAATATTTTTCATGTTCACTGCTACTATACCGGCGGTTCTTCTATGTAAGTTGTTTGAGTTTATTATGTTAGTAATATAGAATGTCTCGGAAGCACATTGAAAATAATGGTTTATTTTAGATCCACTTGAAAGAAATGTAATAGAGCGGGAGTATTTGAACGGATGGTATAATCTGAAAGCATACTATTTGGCCAAAGTACTAGCAGATACTCCATTTCAGGTACGTTTTCTTCTTTTGGCAATTTTTACACTACACCACAAATTATAAATTCCTTGTACTTAATTATATTATAAAATTCCAATTTAGTTTACTATTCGCGATATTTTCCGAGACCCTTGAAGAAATTTAGGTAAGCAAAATTTTACATACCCACATAGCTACATCCGGAGCTTCGCGCGCTTTTAGGGAGAACCGTCATTGTAAATGGAACCACATGTAAATTGGCCATAATAAATTTTGATCTGCAGACACTTCAAGTGGTAGTTTAGTTGAAAGATCTTCGAAAGTTGGAATTAATTCGGAAATTAAAAATATTTCTGAGCAATCATAGTATTCTTAAAAAATGCTCGAGAACGGTGGAAAAGGAGGCGAAAAAGAAATTGGAGCATAAAAAGGAAGAATCCAAGGAATGTAAATGGACTGAATTATTTCAACTATTTTAGTGATCGTTTTTTTCGAATATTATTTATGATATGTTGATGTGCTTTTGATAGTTTAATATATTATTGAATATTTAAAGGCCAATTAAAAATCAACTTAACTGAAATTATTATGCAAATCGTTGAGCAATTTGTGACGACACTGTTTTGGCAACTTCAGATGTGAATCGCGTTTGAATTTTTTGTTAACAAGTTTCCACTTTTCCAAAGCGAATCACTTTATTTGCAGCATTATGGAAAATTAATCACAAACTTTTATTTCCCGTTTTTAAAAACTTTCGCGTAGAGTAAAGGGTACTCGCGTAAAGGTATTTTTTCTGAAATATTGCGACTTTTATGTACATAGAGCCTTTATGCTGAAAATTAACACAAGTTGGGGGAAGATGCAATAATTGGAAAAAATATGATAAAAAAGAAACAAAAAAACAGTAGGGGAGAGTGGGTTTACCTGGGTACAAAAATGTTTAGAAATTTTTTTTCTAAAATTTAACATAGAAATCCACCTTTTAAAAACAGGAAATGTTGCTTCTACACCTGAAAATTCAATATCTAAATTGTTGCATTTTTATGATTGCATTTTATTTTGATATTAAATATTATTTCAGACCCCCCCCCCCTCCCCACTTTGGTCTAGTTAACCCGTTGTATTATGTTAACTGGGACAGGCAGTGGGGTTAATTGGGACCAACGTTATAACCAAATTTTTTTATGTTGTTTTATTAAGTATACTCATCTACGTATATAGTTTTATTAATTCTGCAGCAAGATCTAAACAATATGTGGATGAGATCATTACACAATATAGCCTATAGGCCTACTTAATGAATATTAAGTATATATTGAGTAATGAAAGCATTCACATATTGTTTAGACCTTCTATGGAATTGAGTAAACTGTTAAATCAATATTAAATCTTAACATATATGCAAAGCGGCAGTTTTGATTACACATGGTTGGCGTAGGAAGTTTCACAACATTCATTTTATCTACATTCGTAATGACTTCAAAACCTTGTTGCTTTCTGTATTTCTTTTCAGCCACTCTACAGAGTACGGAAATAATTTCTGCACTTATAGTGACGTCCGGATTGTTTTGTTTTTCCATGGACCCAGATCACTGCATAGTCTCCTTATGTTTAATTCAAGTTTCCGGCCTGCATCATTCCCTGGATTTTCTGGTGATAACTCTTCTGAAACGTTGTCGTCATCTTCATATTTTTGCTTTTCTTTCCTTCTGGCTTTCTTTTCAGCTGCAAACGTTGCTTAAGCAAAGTTTTCTTCGCTTTTAGTTGTCGATCAGTAGTCGTCTTATTTTTATTCTTTTTTTTGCGGGATGCAGCGTCTGCTTCTATCTGTTGCTTGACAGGAGTGTCCGTTAGCACACAATTTTTTTCTTTTTTTCCTCCCCTTCTGTTTGTTCATTTCTTGATGTCGATGCAAAGAATCACGCTAGGTACTTATTGTCCCTGAATTACGATACACCCTGTATTTTATATATTCTCAACATAGCGTAAATCTATATTTTATGTAATCGTTAATTTTCTTTATATCCAGGCCTATATTTTGTCTTATTTCAAAAATGTCTTTATTGAAACAGATTATGGGGTTAACTGGGCCGTCCCAGTTAACCCCATGATCTCCTGTACCCAGTTAACCTTGCCCTCTCTGCAAAAGATCTCTCTAGACCATGTTTAACACTATTCAAATTTCAGTTGGTACTATAATGAAAGGGTCTTAAATTAGCTTTTCAATGATACCAAGAGCAACTTAATCATTTATTGTTAACATGAGTACTGATTGTTGAAAGAGTAGCTAAAAATAATACTCTCACCTCTCAGATTTCAATAACACGACATAATACTCAGCAAGCTTCTCATGGAGGCAGCCATTATTATAGAAACTCTCAGCCACCTAGAGTTGACTTTAAATACTAACTTTCAAAGTTCTTCACATGACCAATCAGAAATAAGAGATGACGGCCCAGTTAACCTCTGTGCTTAGGTAATCCCACTCTCCCCTAGTCAAATTTTTGATCACATAGTTTTTATGTTTCATGTTACTTTAACAAGAAATTTTACGGAGAGTCCTAATTAACAAAAATGCAAGTATAACAATATTTCTTTGCTTAATAACTAAAAATATTTGGGAGGAGATGGCACTTGTGTAACATTGGGAATAGCGATGTCAATTGAAGATTAACTTCGGATATATGCAAGAAGAATTTAAAGATTTAAATAATAGTCAGCAAGTTAATGATTCTATTTTTAATATTAATTCTGAAATAATAAACAGAAATAAGATAGTTATATTTGCTTCAAAAGTGCCTTTAATATATATACAGAGTGCCCCCCAAAAGTTTGATTTCATAGGGAATATTGAAATGTTGCAGATGTAGAATATACATAGCTGAATAAATAAACACATAATTATATTACGGTCTTGTTTCAGATAGAGAAGTTGGAATAACTGAACAAATGTAAACGAATGCAAATGAAACGGAGGCCATGAGTGGAAATTACACAATGCAAGAAAAAGCCGAAATTGTGATGCTGCATTTGTTGTAGTAATGGTTTACTTGCGTGAAACAAAAACTATAATATCCTTATATTATAATTATTCATCTATGCGTTTTCTCGATCTTCAATATTTCGGTATTCCCTGAGACCGGATTTTTGGGACATCCTGTATATTAATGGTATAAAAGAATGGCTTTATATTGATGTATAATATTTTCCTCTCTGAAATTCAGATCATCAACCCTCTACTGTTTTGCGTTATAAGTTATTGGATGACTTCGCAGCCAAATGAAATATATCGGTTTGTATATTTCGTATCATTTTCCATTATGATGACTTTAGTTGGCCAATCACTTGGATTTTTCATTGGAACTGGAACAGATATTCAGGTAAAAGCAATTTTCTTACAGCGTGGATATCATCAAATTTTCTTACCTTTCTTTTTTGCAAAAATATTTATAATAATTAAAAACATAAATCATATTCATTTCTGCATAAATATTATCAGAAAGCTGTATTTTGAATTTGATTGCATTTTTTATTAATGAGTGGTCGATAAAAATTTTTATTGTTTTCTTTCAGTTGGGAATATTCGTCTGTGCCGCCGTTAATGTCCCTTTTGTTGTATTCAGCGGATTCTTTGTGACCTACTACACCATGCCTGTATATTTACGATGGCTATGTTACTTATCTTATCTTTACTATGGGCTACAAGGATTAATTATGGCCGTGTACGGGTTTGATAGACCTCCTCTGGACTGCCCAGACTCCTTATGTCTCATTGACTTACCTGACGAGCTTTTGAATCAACTTGAAATTGTCCATAGAGAAATGTATATTCATTTCATTGGATTATTCGCTTGCTTCTTTTTATTCAGAATTGCAAGCTATTTTATTTTACGGCACAAAGTAAGATCACAAATTTAAATCTATTTTAAAAATCACCGTCAAAGATTCGCCTACCAGACAAAGTTCCGCTTGCCGTCATTCTAAACATTTCTACATACATTCAAATATTTCTTGAAGCTTTAAGTATTTATTGTAATATTTGTCAAATAAATTTTTCTAAAATATGAAAATTTTGGCTGGCATTGATTCCAACTCATGTGTTTATGTCATAATCTAGAGAACACGTATCTAATTTTTAGAGCACTTTCTAAGGAAATTAATGATAATGTAATGAAATTTTGAGGACTGAAGAGGAAGGCGGTTTACTAGAAAGTAAAATGGATATTATTAAGAAAATTATAAAAAGACAAGAAATAATGTTTCCACTAGATGATCCTATGAAACAATAGCCATCTTTTGCAATGAAAAATTCGAATCAAGAATTGGTCAATTGGGGTCTTCCGATAATTAATCAAGTGAGGCGCAAATTGAAGTTATGCTTGGCTGCAATTATTGTAACACAGCCGTAATTGAAAATACATACAATGAATTACTCTTAACAGATAAATTTCACAATCATAAGTAAAACATGAGATAGAGCACTCACTGATCGGAAGGTATTCAAGGAGTTGCTGCCGGTAATTGGAGTCACGAAGTTTCGAAACGATTACGATCTTGTGCCTGCAGCACTTGTTGAAGGTCCGGATGAGGTTCTACTGAAGCTTACTCGAGAAGCAAGAACAGAAGTAGGATCGAATATCTTTCTTTTGAAAACAGGGGCCGTTGAATCTTTCAGTGGTTCCTGCTGGCGAGGCGACAATTTTGACCATTTCCGGACAGACCGAAAAGAATGGACCATTGAATAGCAGGTTTATTAGCATCACTTTGATTGGAATACGTTAAATTATTATTTGGTTCGATACGAGAAAGTCTTAAACTTCAATTTCCAAAGTTCCATTAAATTATTCCCGAAAGTCGGCTGACACCTGAGATGGATGACTTCGTTTAAATTTGTTAGGGATGGAACATTTGTTTTGTTGCGGTTTCGACTCCATATCCTCCTCCCATCTGATGAAGAAAGCCTGTGAGCTATTTATCTGTTTATAAAATATCGTTTATTGACTCTTCGTCTTTCTTACTTTGAATAGCGGCCGACAGACTTACTCACGAACGAGTAATATGAAGTGCATGAAGATTGCGATTGCACAAATCAAACTGAAGTAAATCTACGATATGGCTGTATAAAAAAATTGATACAAAGTTTTAGTGAGCATTATACTGCGTCATCTTCGAAACGGCGACCATCCAGATGAGTTTTCAGATGGAAATCTTAGCCCGGGGGTAAGACGGGGTTATAAGTGGTATGCTCCAAGCGTTCCCAAAGGCTGTTACAGACGGGAAGGAATTTTTTTTCTATCGCACATCGCTACAAAAGCGAAGCAATTCTCGTCGCGAAAACAGATTCCAAAATTATTCTGTAGTCTCCGACATGTCATCGTCGGACTATTTCCTGTTTCCTCGTTTGAAATCAACAATGAAAGAACAGATTTCTTGACGTTCCGGATATGCAAGCCACGACCAGACAACTGAGGATTGGTGACGTCATGCTAGAAGTCGGTTTCCATGGGAACCCCCTTCTCAATGGAAATACTTTAACATTGAAATACTTTAATTAGTGACAAATTATGTTTAATCAAGTACGGCCGTGTGCAAGCGGCGGTGACGAAAAAACTTCAAGCAGTACCGAAAGAGGGTTTTTCACACGCCATGCAACAGTTAATGTCAAAAACGTATTGAGGCCATGGGGGCTTACTCTGAAGGACAGTAAAGTATCATCTCTGAATACCTGTCCCTTTTTGTTTTTTCCGGTCTCACCTTGTAAAACCGCATGCAGTTCGTCTGACGTACACTCGTGCAACCCATACACACTATCCTTCACTGGCTGCCGCTAACCAACCGTGGGCTATACTTTTTAGCCTGCTTGTGTTGTTGATCTTTACGTTAAAACATTGCGCGCGGAAGATATTCTGAAGATACAAGTAATAAAAAATTTATTCTAACTGAAGATGTATACGAAAAGAGGATAGCAATAGGCATAACATCTCAAAGTCAACAGAGTCTAGAGCTTTGGATATGTCCAAGGAAACCATAGCGGTAGAGATGTTCACGTGACTAAAGTGACTTCTTTAGAAAGTCGTCCCTTTACATGTCGCTTCTTCTATGTCACATGACTTAGACTTTCTTGCCTTCATGCTCTTTTATTTTTTCTTCCAGAACGTCAAAATAATGATTTTATTATTTTTTATTTTTGAAATAGAACTTGAAAAGCTCAGCCATTTTTATCCCACTTAACCGAAAGCTAACATAATCTTCACTTTCAAGGAAAAGTCAACGCTTGTGCGCAGGTGCGGAGCATTTTTTTTTTTAGTCGCATTTATTTGCGTTTGCAAAAAAAGTCACTTAAGTCGCGTGAGTTTCTCTACCGATATAGGAAAACGGAATACAGATCCATATAAGCAGTGTTGGGCAAGATAAAATAAAAACAATATCTAGATTAATATAAAGATGAGAATTAAATATTTATCTAGATAAGATAATAGATAATATAATTTAATATAATCTAGATAAAGATAAAAACAAGTTATCTAACTAATTAAGATAAAATTTAGCCTTTATCTGGGCAACTTTTCAAACTATCGATATATCGTGATAAATATCGGAGTTTTTGCGATAATAGGCTGTTTGCGCCACGCTCTATTTCGATATGTTAGCTGCTCATTACATTTATATCGTGGAAATCTAAAGTTAATGTCACACACGAAAAAAGGTCGTTGCGCAGAGAGGCTACTCGGTACGTTTACGCTTAGGATTGTGGGTAAAGGAAAAGGCATTGCCTTGCTTTCGAGTTTCGATCTACTCCACCAAAGAACTCAGAAATCACAATGTTGGTTTCGTGCCTGTTGAAACGAAATCTTTTCTTTGTTCCCGCTCATGGTTAATTATAATGTATTATACATATATAATTTCTTAATTTGTTTTAACGCTTCGAGAAGTGACTTGGAGCTGGAGGAGTGAGCTTCGAAGCAGCAAAAACACAATGGGTGCTGATGGGAGCAGCAGAGCAGCAGAAGACTAGTGACGTCACTAACAGGTTAACTCTGATTGGCTCCGTTATTTCTGTATCGATAGTAAGTTTGATAGGTGCAAACAGAAAATAGCATGGTGCAAACAGTCTATTATCAACTGTCCAAGCGATATGATAGCGAAATGCGATATTTTAGAAAATATCACCTATCGCTACTAGGTACCTTCAAGAGGTATTTTCTGAGATACAGTCGACTCCGCTTATAAGAGCCCAGTCGGGGAAATTGAAAAAAAGGCTCTTATAAGCGGAATCGCAGAAGACAAGACAGTTGTTTTCGGGAAAAGAAAAATGGCTCTTATAAGCAGTTATCTCTTTTTATGCGGAACTCAAAGAATTTCTTAACTGGTCACATGATTACTTGTGAAATTCAGTGACTTTGTCTAAAAAGCAGCCCATGCTGGAGCTGGATGCATGTCTCATCTATTTAAGGTCAACCAGATCCTTACAATTTTAGGAAAGTTTTTTCAGTAAATTTTTTAAAACGTTTATAAAATTTATTTGAAATTTTTGAAATAGATAAGATAAACTATGTTTAGATAAAGATAAAGATAAAAGATGACATAACTGAAAGTTTATCTAGATAAGATAAAAGATAAAAACTTTTCATCTAAGATAATTATCTAGATAAATTTATCTAGATAGGTCCCAACACTGCATATAAGCACTATTTGAGACAGTGTGATGGATCTCGCTGATAAAGTTGGCAAAATTAGCGAGAACAGACCGTTTAATTAAAAGCTACGCTGAAGGTTAAACCAATCCTATCAACGATAACTTGATCAATTACTTTAGTAACAATATTTTGATTGCATATCTAATGAGAATTATTGATGTCCGTAAGGGCGTCTGCTTTGTCTACGGGAAAAAAAAGATGTCACTAAAATAAGAAGTGACGTTATGTAAAACTTAAATTAAAAATATATAGTAATGGAATAGAAAACCATTCATAATACGCTTCAGATATATATGTTGGAGAGTCTGAGAAATTCTTATATAATTACTGTGCCATTTGATATATCCTGCTGAAACCTTTCGCTTTTTATGGCGGCTTTTAATCTTCTGGAATGGTTTTTATTAATTTTCATAGAAAAATACTTTTATTAATATTATATGAGATTTGCCTTTATTTGGCATTTAATTCAGCCTTATATACCCTTGTTCCCCGAAGAACTACCATAGTTTTGGAAGCTAATAACTGCCCAGAACATTCCGATATTGGATAATATACTTGGCTTTGTGAATAACAACTAACAGATTCAACCCAAACCACGTCAAGACATTAGAGACTCGAAATTTAGACGGAACTCTTCTCCAGACATTCGCCACCCAGCAACTCCTTTGTGGATTCGACAAACGGCCTCAAGAAACAATAAGCTGGAGGAAATAAAGTGCCCCAAAATAAAAAAAATCGTTAAACTAACCTTCATAAACTAGATTTCCAGTCCTTTTCAATTTTGCATGTGCCAGAGACGTTAAAAGTTTATAAAATTGCAAACATCGACTTCATAAATCCATCCACAATAGCTTTTCCACAGCAATGACTTTGGATGGCGTGGAAGTGTTATAGTATCTTTCTCCGTGTGTCAAGGCTGTTATTAGTCTCAATATCATCACAAAAGTCTTACATGATTGAGACAATGATAACGTTCGATTTGCGTACACAGTGTTTTCAGTATTCTTGTCCCATTTTTCACTTCCGATAGTTTACCAGACCATTTTTGATCTTTTTTTTACCAGATAGCCTCTTTGTTCTTCCATTTGCATATAACTTCACTGCAAGTTGACTTAGAAAACCTAAAAGTAAAGAGTGATTGCGATTTCTCGTCAGAAAACGTGCTCATATTGAATCTTATATTGACAGTCGGAGGTCTGTTAATTTCGCCGAACGAAATAATTTCATGGCATCTTTCTTCACTTTTGCATTTACTGATCGAAACCTAGCGTGCGCTTTTATAAGACAGTAATGATTTGGCCGTGTACTAATGGTTGTTGCCAAGACACTTATTAAATCTCCAGCTAATGTAAATGAAATCTGCAGCGTTATTCTGTCTTATCAAACTTATTAGAGGCAAGGCAGGCAGGCTTACAGCCTGTGAAATTTATGTTTGAGGATTATAGGTATTCTTGGAAGAAATGGATGCATTCAAATAATAATTGCCTTTGAGAGTCATTCCATTCTTTTTAACTAATTCATTGCCTCTTTTCTGGACCTATTGAGGTCATCCATGCCACCACCTTCCCCAGCACCGAGTTTTTAGTCAGGTCGACGACAAATGCTCTGAACTTCAACCAAAGACTCTCGCGAAGATATCGGGTCTATGCATCGAAATTTCGTATGAAACCAGCTGTTCTGTCATTTCAGTCCAATTTGGATTGCATGTAAATGTGATGAAGAGATCTAGTTTCCCGAAGTTTGCCACCGTGCCATTGCATCCTGATATTTTGCTGCAATGCGCGTTTGCTCCCGGTAAATGACTTAGGTAGAACACAGACTTTCCTGCTTTCATATTAAAGATATCAGCCTGATTGTGAACTAAGCCAAGTAGTAAGCCTCAACTCTCAAAAACTTCTAATTTTCTTTCACACAATGTAGCCGGTCTCCTTCAACTTTTAAAAAGCGTCCACATTATATTGCTTAGTAAGTTTCCCCGCGTGCAACACCAGATTAAACAAGCCTGGTCTTTCGTACTGTTTGTAGGAGTAGAAGGTTAAACATCCTGACTTTCGTCACTTCAGTGCTCCTGAATTTCGTCTTCCAGCTTTCTTCTCCATGAGCAACGGGTAAGTCATTGGATCACAGATCGGACTCAAAATGTGTTTTCCCTTGTTCCCCGTGCTTGGATAGATGCATAAATCTTGCTCAAATGGTGGTTGGTTCTCCATCGTCGGCTTCCAATACTGCTGCTACCTCAGTAACAATTGGCAATTATATCTTAAGGGATCGTGCTATATTTTCTACATTTGAACGTTTTCTGTGGAGCGACCACAAATATCCTTCATCATCTTGTACGCACGTACAAAAGGGTTGATGTTTCTGATGTTCCTGTGAAATTTTTATTTTGAGGATGAGAACCATATACGTTAAAGCAGAAACTCATGCACCGGTATATCCACTTTGCCGAATTATAAACAAAAAAGAACTGGTATAACCACAATGGGATTGATAATATGACTATTAGATTAGTCTTACTTTATTCTTACTCACAGAACAAAAATGCTGTGTAGTGAACTACATTTGAGCATCATTTCATTTACCTTAGAAATGTACGTCAATGTTAATTTACAAATAGATACATGCTAATTATCTTAAAAAAATTTCACGGAATACACAGTTATAAATATAAGGATTATTGGAGAATATTTTTCCTTCTTGGAACACGATCTGAACTAAAATCTAAAAGTCAAGTATCCAGTAGGACCAAACTTAGAGCTTATTATTGGTAGAAATGCGATTAACAAAGGACGAAGTATGATGATGTAACAATGTATGACGTATCAGTGTGGAGGCTTTCTTTATAGGAGGAATTGGCTTTAACCACCGCCTCCTAGAAACTTTCAGGCCTGAACATGACGTGAATAATGTATTGTTCAAGCACTAAGATTTTGACGTTGAACTATTCTGTAATAGCACCACCCGAGGCTAATGAGAGACAGGCTCCAGCACTGAAAAGTCACCTGACCAAGATAGGTCTATTAACAATGTAACTTTCATTGTTTCCATCTTGTATTTTAACAATCAGTGTTTTTTCCTTTGTTGGAAACAATGAAGGTTACATTGTTGCTAGATCTATCTTGGTCAGGTGACTTTTCAGTGCCGGAGCCTGTATTTCTCGTTAGCCTCGAGCCGTGACCACCGAGAAAGAAGTCCTCCGCAATGAAACTGAATACATTGTTACATCATCATAGGCAGTGCAAATTCAGGGCTTATTATTGGTAGAAATACGAATAACAATGCACTATCTATGATGATGTAACAATGTATTCAGTTTCATTGCGGAGGCCTTCTCTCTCGGTGGTCACGCTCGAGCACACCAGTTCGACGTAACACTGTTTATCTTTTTCATGTTCAGGCCTGGTAGTTTGTACAGTCCGTCCCAAAAGTTTATAAACATCAATGTTTGGCTGATTACGTCACTATGACGTCAATGATGTCATGGAAATTTTTTGGGTTTTGAATGAAAGCATGTGTAAGTTGATAATACGCAAACATGACAAAAATTTTACTTTTCACAAAAGCATTGAAAATGTTTATGATAGACCATTGAAAATGCTGTGTCCCAAAAGTTTACAGAACAACATAATTTTATGCAATATGTAAATATTAAGTCTTGGTGCAAGGTTTGGGGTATAAATATGCTGTGAAATGGCTCAAGAGCGACATTTTACTCATCAACGATATGCCTAGAGCTTCCCAGCTAACAGCTGATGAGGTTGCCAGAATATTCAGCTTAAAATCGCAGGGTGAATTTGTTCATGACATTTCCAATGCGTTAAACCGTTCTAAAAGTATTTTTACCGAGTTCTAGCTCGTAGAGAGCCACACCAACCAAAATATCGTTCAGGAAGACCACGTGTGACAAGCTCTCGTGATGATAGACGGATACTGAGAATGGCTTCCTCCCAGAAAATGTCCATACGTAACATCACTGTTAGTTTACATTTGCATATATCAAAGAATACAGTTCACAGACGTATTAAAGAAGCTGGTTAGTTTACCTTTTTCACAAGAAAATGAGACGTATACCGCCACTCACAAAGCTTCACTAAAAGAAGAGATTGCAGTGGGCTCGTCAGCATATGTCATATGGTGATAAATGGCTGAGTGTGCTGTTCAATGATGAAAAGAAATGGAATCTGGATGGTCCTGAGGTACTGGCATGATTTAAGGAAAGAGCCCGGAACATTTTTTAGCAGACAACAAGGTGGTGGATCGGTCATGATATGGGCGGCCTTTTCATATAATGGTCAAGCGTCCTTAGCATTTTTAGATGGACGACAAAACTCAGAAAAGTATATAGAGACACTACAACGTTATTTGATTCCGTTCGGTGAAATTTTGGGAGGAAAGAATGGAGGTTAGGTTAGGTTAGGTTAGGTTAGGTTAGGTTAGGTTAGGTTAGGTTAGGTTGTTACTTAGACCACGGTCTATAGATATTCATGGTCATCGAGCTTCGGCCATTTTCCATTGTTTCGAGAAGCTAAGGAAAATAGATCGCGCCAGGTGCCGCATAGATCGCACCAGGGCCGACCGTGACCTGCGATAGATGTTTTTCATTGAAACTGAAAATGAAAGTAAAGTTTCTGTCTGTCGATAGGGCGGCGCTGTAGGCGTTTTTAGGCCGCAAGGTCTTTTATAGACCTTGTTAGGCCGATTGTACAGTCGGCAGCAAAAGTAGCTAGCCACCTTGCAGGGAAACATCCGCGTGGGGAACGCTAATGCAATTCCCATCACCCCTGTGCTGTCTACCGAAGTGCATTAACCCAAAAGAAAAATTTTAATGATCGGTGGAAATAGCAGCAACCCATAAGCAAAGAGTGCTTAGCTTTTCACGATTTTAATATATTCAGTACAATTTCGGAATTCAACAGAATAAAAAAAGCCGAATACAAAAGAGGATTAGAAATCTATTACTATTTTTCAATTAATGTATTTTTATTTTTTTTTTTGTTTAACAAATCACTAAAATTAAATCAGTCAAATTCAATCAAATTAATTCAATTAAAATTTTAATTGAATGAAGTTAATTAAAGTATAACACTTTTAATTAGCTTACTTAAACTGCAATAGTAATTGTCAAAACTTATGTATTATTGCTGAAATTTTTTTCCGCATTACCACTTAATAATCCATTACATCTTGTATGGATACAGTGTTCATTTTAGAAAAACAAAATTGACTTTTATTTTTGAACGGTGAACATTTACGAGCTATACACTACACTAAGCGCCAAAGTTCATATAAATACAAGATTCCAACCTAAGAAAAGATCCATTGTGAGTGGATTAATACTTTATCCATTCACCTCCTACTTCCACGACTTTCCTAAGTCGTTCAGGCATTGACAAAGCTAGGTTTTCACAAATTTCTGGTGAATGACGAAGACTTTCCCACAAGCGCTGTGCTTGATCAAAAACAGTCACTTTGTTCCGACCACGAGGATTGTCCCACTCCCAGTGACGAACCATTATCCCCCATAAATTTTCAATAGGGTTTAAGTCTGCTGCTTTTGCAGGCCAAGGAAGTAAACGAATCTGTGGGTGTTCAGCAAACCAGTGTTTTACTTTGCGACTTGTGTGGATTGGACTGTTGTCTTGAACCATAAGAATTTCTTCTTCAGGCGAAAATACAGAATGGACAGTAGGTAGCAATACGTTTTCTAGAATGTCTATGTAGACGTCAGCAGTGAAACGGTTCTCAATCAGCACCAGTTCTCCTGGACCAGCTGCACTCATCCAACCCCACACATTGGCAGTCGCGTGTCCGCTACGTGCAATTTTTGCTATATTGGAAGGCTTATAACGTTCGCCACGATGTCTGTAGCAGTGCAACTGTCCATGGCAATCAGAACTAAAAGTTTTCTCATCCGTGAAGATTACCGTTTTCCATTCTTCTGCGTTCATTGGCAAATGTTCCAACGCAAATCCAAGACGGGTTTCTCGGTGTTGCTGCGTTATCATTTCCTTTACAGCTGGAAGATGATGATGAAGCCCATTTTCTCTCAAACATCGACGAATGGTATCAGTGCTTGTCGCAATTGCCAACGATTCTCTTATTTGAACAGCATTGTTTAGTGGCTGTGCCAACGATTCATTAGCTATCGCCTTATCCTCAGCAGCAGTAGTGGTCCTTGGTCTTCCACTCTTTGGGCGCCTAGATAAGTCTCCTTCTTCCCATCTTTGAATCCACAAGAAAACAGTAGAGTGATGAAGTCCTGAAATAATAGATAACGAAAAACTCATACACATCTGCAATAATTCTGTGTAAAAACTGAAACGTCAAAGGCTGAATTATTTTTGTTTCTTTTTTGGTAATCTGGATTTTATGCTCAGAAATCTTGGATGCGGTTGTGAATGCTCATGCTGAATTTAAATTAGGCATATTTATACAACATAACGAAGGAACTTGAACGACAGCCGTTTATGAACAGGCGATTAAATAATTAAGTATCCACTAATGAATTTCATTTCTTTATGTTACAGTCTTTTTTATAAAAGAATCTGTTACCAATTAATTGATATAAAAAAGAGTTATTGTTTCTGCTGGTTATATAAAACATCCAACTACTTAATAGTGGCGACTATCATAACATAAACATCTGAAATTACCGCTAGCAATTTGCCGCTTAGTAAAACCACCCGTGTTCCATAATGCTACAATGCTCCCTTTCATTTCTTGAGAAATCGGCCCAGTAATTCTCTCCATTATAGAAAATATTGAAGAAATTGAATAAAAACCAACTTTTCACATCCAGGTTTAATCTTTGTATTTTATTTTCAACGATTAAATTAAGAGTGAATTTTTTCTTTTGGGTTAACACACTTCGATAGACAGCACGGGGGTGATGGGAATGCTGTTGAATGGCAATAGCAATCCCCACGCGGATGTTTCCCTGCAAGGTGGCTAGCTACTTTTGCTGCCGACTGTACGTGCAGCGCCACTTTTCAATAGAGTTCCCGCCCTATTGGGAGCTAGTAACTTTAGCTTCATTCTAACAATGGAGCTCGATGACCATGAATATCTATAGACCGTGATTAAAACTGAATGAGTTTCATCAAGAAATAATGAAGATGATGCATTAAAAAATGAAAAATTTTATTGCAATATATAATAATGAAACAATACATCAGGAAGAAATACGTGTTGCCAGAAATGGGGGCCACGAAAAGATTTGATTACACAATTAAAAAATGATATGTCAAAATATTGCCGAAAACTTTGCTGAACACAGTTAACAATAATCATAGACAAACGTTATTGAAATAAATTAAATTACAAAATATTGTAAAAAATGGTAACTATATTTGGCTGAAGTTAGTTTGAATGTATTTTTCAAAGTGTATGAAAAGGTGAATATTGGTCATGATTTACTGGATGGCTGTTGCATATGAGACTAGATCGAAAATGCAATTTTCCTTATAAAGAGATACAAGGGAAAACTTTCAAATAAATTACCTTGACCAGCAGGGATAAACTAGATTATTTTCTTTAATACTATAAATTATATCACAGAAGAAATAAACATGAACAACTGGACTGCAAGGTAGGGTTATACGAACAAAATATTCAATTGTTCGATATCCAGTGTTCAGATCTAAAAACAACTTCCATAAATGCTTGAAGTATAATAGAATTCGACGTTTATATATTTTAGATATACCTTTTTTGTGTATTCACCCCAAAATTAGCATTCTTTAGATATATCCTTTTCATTCAATATAATAAAATATTCTTAACAGTTATTGTTCGGAACGAATTTTTAAACATAATACAAGAAATCCAGCTAATCGTAAAACGAAGAAAATGCAAAACAAAGCTAGAACGTCGATATATAAACGATCTTCGTCTAAGTCCATTTCTTCGAGAATCTTTTCAGGCACTTCAAAGTAACAAAATTTGCTTCCACAATGCAGGTTCTGTCTATTATCGCCATACATAGTCAACATGATTCCCTCAAAAGAATATCTGACGTAAGAAACATAAGAAAGCCAGTGCAAATAGATGGGCATTTTGCTGAGTTTAGCGAAAAACCCGCAAAATAACATCAGAGGAATTTGAACACTGGGTCCAAGAAAAACAGCTACCTGCAAAATAATGAAATATAAAAATAAGAAAATGATGCTTATTTTAAATCACAAAAGAAATTAAAGCCAAAAATCAATATTATAACTAGTAATAACCGGGCCATGGTATGCCTCTCTCAATAGTAAACTCGTGAGCCTAATAAATTGTGGATACTCGCTTGAGAGGAAGAAATCACTTATCCATAAGGATTTTTAATCGTCATATATGTATCCCGCGGCTGATTCGGGTGTGTCAGTTTGCTTGATATCTGGCCAAGCCCCTAAGCAATAACAGACAGGAACTGTGGTCCCTATCTTCAAAAAGGGAGATCGGAGAGAGTGCAACAACTATCGAGACATCTCTTTGCTCAGCATGACTGAGAAAGTGTATGCTAGGTTTCTGGAGAGGAGACGCTGAGAAATAATCGTCTCCAAACTGTCTGGAGAGCAGTATGGTTTCCGACCGGCCGAAGCACAACAGATCACATCTTTCTTCTAAGGCAAATCTTTGATAAAATCCTGGGTCGAGCTGACATACCGGAAAGTGACCGCAAGATGGGTCTCTCGTCGGCTGACGCCCGAAATGAAGGAGAGGCGAATCGATGCCTGCCAGGAGCTGCTGCGCCGCTACGAACTTGAAGGTGACACCTTTTTGGAGCGGATTCTGACTGGAGACGAGTCCTGGGTCCATCACTACCAACCACAGACCAAGCAGTCCAGTAAGGAATGGCGGCACTCGACATCACCAAAGCAGAAAAACTTCCGCAGCCAGCCATCGCAGGAAAGGTGATGCTGACCTTGCTCTGGGACCACAAGGGTCCCACAGTGCCACCTGTAGTGAATTTGTGCGTGACATTCTGAAACTGCTGTACGCACCAAGCGCCGCGGTCTCCTCTCAACAGGCGTTCTCATCCAGCATGACAATGCGCGACCTCATACGGCTCGTGAGGCCGTGGCGACTATCCAGGACTTGCGTATGGAGTGCCTCCCCTATCCTCTTTACTTTCCCGACCTCGCGTTCTCCGACTTCCACATCTTTGGCTCACTAAAGTGTCAATAACGATTTAGGCGCATCCGACACGGAGGTGAAACAGGCGGTGCATGAGTGGCTGCACGCACAGCCAAAAGATTTTTTTTTCCCGAGGTGTCCATGTCCTCCCGACTTGGTATCGGAAATGCATCGAAAAACAGGGGGACTACATTGAAAAATAGTGTACTTATTCCAACTCTGTAATAAAGGAGCTGTAAAAAAGCCATTCAGACAAGGCCATTACTTTCATTTTCAGTTTCAATGAAAAACCTCTCTCGCAGGTAACGAGATTAGTATTTTTAGAGTGGAATAAAATCTTGTAAACATTCCAAAGAGGAGCTTTAGCAGTGAAGCAGAAATACATTTATGCATTTATTAAAAAGAAATTACCCCCCCCCCCCCGAGTAGGGGAAGGCAAGTGGCAGGTCCTGCTGTCATCTATTTTTACCCCTTTATCTGCACTTTTTACCTCTCCCCAAGTTTTTTAATCAAGAAAATTAATTTTCTCGAACGTAATATGTATTAAATGTAAAAAACCTCGTATCTCCTTTCTTTTTTCATCATTTCCGAACGTATGACATATAACATGCCAGATGTTGCCATAGTTCTAAGGACCAAGTGACTGCCGTCCCCGCAAATCCGAACCCATTGGAACAATTGGGCCTAAACTTCATAATAATGTAGATCTTGCCTAGAGGAATCTGGATACCGAATTTTACGCCTTTACGTACCTAAATAGCACACAGATATGTTGCCCTCCCTGAGTCCCATCCCCGTAATTCCGAGCCCAGTTTACCAATCAAAACCAAACTAAATAGTGCAGATGGGCATGCCAATAGTAAGCTACATTCCGAATATCAACCTTCTACCTCAAAAAATGTAGAAATTATGAAGGGGTCCACGAAAAATTCTGAAAAGTTGATACGGCCGAGCTAAGACTTTGATGGTCATATTTCTGAAAACAGAATTTGAAAAAGTTAATTCGTTTTCAAGTTATCGTGCAAACGGCGGGGATGGGACTCAGGATAAACGTACAGACCAAGGGCGCATTCTTATAAGTAGCTTTTGACATGCTAAAGCTCCTAATAAACGACGTCATCTTTTGAAGCTAATTGACAATTCAGGAAAAGAACTTGAAATTTTAGAAAAAGAAAAAATACATTTGGAATATTACAATCATTTAATTCATGGTGCTACATGCAGGAAATAAATTTAGTCTAAACTTAGCTTACATTATGATATGCTGAAAGTCAAAAATTGGTTTCGCTCTGTTTGGGAGTCTGTTTGACTGCCCGTCTGTATGTCAGACGAAACCTCGAGAATGCTTCAACAGTTTCAAATTCTGCTTATGGTATTCGTACGAGTTCCTAACTGAGCTCACTTGATAAGCTTGGCATTGACTTCGGACTAACAGTTTCGAGAAGGTTGAGACCAAACCCTCCCCTTAAAAATTTTTAATTGCCAATAACAGGCATGAAATATACCACACTTTTGGAAATGACGAGCCCAAGACGAAAAACACGTACTTTTAGAATTTAAAAGAGAAAAGGCTTGCATTATGTGCCCGTCATGAAGCTTAGACGAGGCACGCATACATTTCTTATTTAAATTGCAGTGCTGTTAGTACCTAGTAAACGAAAAAAAGGAAAATGTTTGGGCGATTGAAACAAATGGTTAAAAAATGTTAAATTGGAAAATAGGCAACAGCTAAAAAAAGGCTCAAAAAGGCTAGGTCAATTGAAAAAAAAGGGCTAAAAACTGTTAGGCCTATTGTTAAAAAGGGCTGAAAAATGTTAGGCCTATAGTTAAATAAATGGCTGAAAAAAGTTAGGCCTACAGTGGCAAAGGGCTAATAAATGTTAGGCCTACAATGAAAAATGGGAAAGAAATATAAGGCCTGTTGAAAAAAATGGCTAATGAATACTCGGCCTCTTGGAAAAAATGGCTAAAAACCGAACCTTTTTCATGGGTTCATTTTCACTGAATGTTCACATTCAGAAATTGCCTAATTTCATCAAAAAGGAGCCCGAGCAACGCCGGGTAAAACAGCTAGTAAATTATAAATACAACATTATTGCATACTTTCAAAAGGTGAAAATTAATGGTTACTCTTTCCCTTTTGGAAGAAAATTAATATGTCCATGCAAATGAGCCAAAATCAGTTATTTTTCTGGTTCCAAAATTTTTTTTCTATTTGTGATCATAATGCCTCGTGGTACAGAATTTAGTGAGCTTAAAGTGCGAAAAATTTACTATTTCCTGGTCAAGGTAAAACATTTCTTCAGATAGCTGGATCTATAAATAGATCAGTTGGAATCATACAAACTGTGTTTAAAAAAAGGTGATAACTATCGAAAAAAATTATTCTCGCATGTTACAAAACGGGAGAAGCGACGAATCGTTCACATGGCAACGAATAAGAGCATGTCCATGAGACTATTCATTCCTGTAGGCGCTACTAAAGATCGGACAGAGTACTAACGATCTGAAAATGATGCCAAAACCCAAGTTAACAAACAATATCAACAAATCGAATGGCCAAGAATGTGATGAGCAGGTCCCAAAAAATCGAAGACAGTGATCTTTCGGACGAAAAAATATTTAATTTGGACGGCCCCGATCGGAAGAGGTACTGCTGGCACGATTTGAGATTCTCCCAAAGAATATTTTAGCCAACAGATGGGTGGCGCGTCAGTCATGATCTGGGCAGGGGTGGGCCATGGCGAGTAGACCGATTTTTACATTATCAGCAACAAAAATATTTCAGAAGCGTATTAAAACGTTTTGTACAGTTATTTAATTCCGTTTGGCCCACTCATTGGAGGTAACCAGCGGTGTTTCCAAAAAGACAATGCCCCGTCACATGTTTCGAAATTAATAATAGTGGTGTTCAAGAAAAAAAAATTGATGTATTAAGATGGCCATCTAGAAGCCCTGATGGAGAAGACTTGTATATGCTAATTTCAAGTGTTCACATGTTACAAGTAGCCATTTACCGTTGTTGGGACCAAAGCATTGATTGAAACAACGCTTAACAGAATGTATAAAGTGATCAATAAGAATTTTGATTATACATTTGTAAGCTTACTTAAATGTTTAAAAAATGAAAATGTACTTATAATTTGTATTCAGCGAATTTGAACAAAGTTTAACCATTTGCTCATAGTTTACGTGTTTACTAATTTCTGCAAATTTCGGTTTGTTATTTCGGTTTTTCTTAGGTTTTACAGTGTAAACCTGCATAAATTATTTTGCTTATTATGTATCAAATATCTGCTGTGTGTAAATTTTTTTGTGCTAAACAGAAATTTTTCAATATACAAATTCAAGATGCGTCAGAATTGATTAGACGCTTTAAAATTTGTAAAATAAGTAATTTATTGTTAAATTTAAATAATAATGCGTACATAATTAGAAAGTTTATAGAAAAGCATTTTATGTGAGTACTACGTTTTACAAAAAATGTCTTCAGCTTTGATTCTACATTACCAGAAACAGCAAACAGACAACAGAAACAAAACGATCTGCTGTTGTCTGCCTTCTCTCTATTTTGTTACCACTACTGCAGAAATCCGGGAAAGCTTTGTAGATTGCTCCTTTACTTTCGTCATCTTCAGTATTGCTTCCTCCTTTACTTTCATCATCTCCAGCATCGCTTTCGCCTTTTCTTCGTTGCAGCGGTCTCTTGCGGTTGTTTATAAAATTCCTTACGTATTCAAAAAACATTTCTAATTTTTCGTTTCGCTTCACCATTGTTTCTAGCATTTTGATTTTCACTGGAGTTCATGACATCACATAAAGCGAGAGATATGATTGACTGCAGAAACTTAACAACTGAAATTTTTTCTTTTCTACTTTTCTGCTGACAATTTACCGAGCACTACGTTACAAAGAGGAAGTGACGTCGCATTTGATCTTCTGTTGTCTGTTTCTGCAGCACGTTCTGATGTTGTGGAATCCAGGCTTTTTTCAGCATTTGTAATGAATTATGTTGAATTGCAATCGTGATTGATTCTTTTAAATTGTCTATACTGTGAAGTCGATTCTCGTCGAGTTTATGTTTTAAACACCCCTTAATTCAACAGAGACTAGAATTCAATAGATCCCATTACAAATGCTGAGGAAGACTTTGAACTCTCTCTAGCGACGTACAGAAACTTGTTTGCTGAACGATGGAGGACATCTTACATGTTAGTGATGTCTTTATAACGTTCTTCTCACACAAAATGCTTTACCATAAACTTTCTAATTATTATGCATTATTATTTAAATCTAACAATAAAATTCTAATCAATTTTACAAATATAAATCGTCTAATCAATTCTGCCGCACTCTGTAAAAAATAGAAAGTAACAATTGAGCTAGGAAAGCTCTCTTGTTTTGGCCGATCACACATTAAATGTTGGGGCCTAAGTTTTTGTTTCCCCAAGTCATATTTTTTTTCTTAAATGGACTTAAAAACTCATGATTCAAGAAGATACTTTGAAACTTTAGAGAAAAAAAATTTTTCCGTCTGTTCGTATGTGACCAGTTTTGTGCAGCTAACTCCTTCGAAACGGCAAATAACAGAAGCAAATAAAATTAGTAGTGTTAAAGGGTATCTTAAACTGCATTTTGGCATAATTTTTATGACAATTGGGTAAGCTCGATTATAGATACATGTATTAATCTTTTTTTTTATAAACATGAAACATGTAGCATTAATACCAGCGAACCAAGTCAATAAATTCGACATGTATGGACTCCTCTCATTGAGACGAATAATTTTTGTAAATAAATTGTTTGACTCTCATGAGTCAATGAACCCCCCCCCCCCACCCCAAAAATACTTTTCACTATATTTTTTTTATTTTCTTAATAATTTATTTAATTTATAACAGCAAACAGATATTACTCACCTGAATATCAAATGTAACTCCAACGAGTATCCCTAATGATTGGCTTACTAAGGACGTTAACATTGCAAATGCTAAAAACGTGGAGAAACGTGTCCAGTCGTTCGGTTGTCCCGTCATCCAGTACATAATTGTACAATAAATAACGGGAAATGTAATCTAATGAAAGAAAATAAATAAATAAATAAATAAATAAATAAACAGATAAATAAATAAATAAAAAGAAAATTTATTATAATAGAACAAATCCAATAACATCTCAAAAAAATTTTCTGAAGTGAAATATTATAAATGGAAATATTCCACAAGCTTTGTCTTGGCAAGATTTTACATGGCAATCAAAATATTACAATGGCAGTTGAAGAGTAAAGTTAAAAATAATTAAAACGCATTTAGATATGAATTAGAAGCATCGACATTAATGGAAATCTTTCTATAGGAATTCAATATGAAAGCAAATTTTTTAAAATCTATAAAATAAATATAAAATTTAGATTCAACTCTTACATATGAGAAATATATTTTAAGTAAGGTCAGTTTGTAAATCGCACAGGCAAGACGCTCTTTATAGCCATATCGTCTGTGTGTATATTTCGCATTGTGTCATTAAAATGTTTGATTATTGAGATTGCCGCGACTGCGAATTGCGATCGGTTATCTGTGTTTTGACAGCAAGAAACATGACAGCAGGGGATATTAAACACCAGTTTTGTGAAGCATTTGGACCTAATGCCTACTGTTCCACTGAACCGGATGGGCAGGGATTTTCCCCAATTCAATCATGTCATGCGGTTGCTCTACTGCTGCTCTACGACAATGCAAGACCACACTCTCTGCACTAATGCAAGCTCTAATCAAATCTTTTTGTTGAGAATTTGACTATCTGTTATTTAGTTGGATCTTGCACCTAGTGACTATAAATTTTAAAATGAATATATTACATAAATAAAATAAATGTGCCGCCACACATTCACCTTTTTTTTTAATTTTATGAATTTCTATTTAAATAAGAGGTAACAAAAATTATTAAAAAGAGGTGCTTAAAAAGTTGTTTTTTTTTAATAATTTTTATTAAAAAATATATTTAATGTTTACTGGCACCACCCTTTGCTTTAATGATAGCCTGCAGACTCTGGGTAAGAATTCCTGAAGTGGGCCCCTCAAAAACAAACATGTTGTGAAATTTAAAGCTTTTATTATAATTTGATAGTATTTAATGTAGTATTAAAATTCCCAAAATATTTTTGAAAAAATTTCCATTTGTTAAAAAGTTATATACAAATACATTTTTGGTACTTTTTGTTTAATAAGTCATATCTTAAGCTAATTTTTTCAAATCTCTTTGAAATTTTAAAGATAACAAGCTTAACGTATATATTTCATAACAAAACATAAAAGAATGAGAAAAAAAAATTTTGTGTAAAAAAAATAAATTTTAATAAAAAATCAATATTTTTTAATGTTCTCAATCGATTTCAACAATTTGTGAAAAAAAAACACATTGAATCTGTATTTATTAACTTTTAGAATTTGAAAAAAATTTGGGTTAGAAGATGGACAGGATATCTCTCTTGTGCTCGGACTTGATTTTCAAATTCAGACGTATCCAAATCCTGTTAGGGTCCGACACACAAAATTAGAAACATGACATTATTGTAGTGTTTCGAGTTATTTATTTTTAAAACAGCTCGTAACATGAATAATAACGAAAATAATTTAAGTGTAATTTAGATTTAAAACCAAGATCTCACGAGCAAAACTGCTCATTCAAATTTTGGTAAACTTTGTAAATTTTGTAAATTTTAATAATTATTTTTGTAAATTTTGTAAAATAAAAAAAAGAAGTGGAATGAAATTATAACATTTACTTCAACTAAATATTTGATTAATTAAAGATATGATTGATCACTTTTACAATCTAGGCAAGTTTTCTGTCACAAAATAATAGAAACGTTTACATAAACTTAAATCCAATGACCAAAAAAATGTCCATTTTTCTTTAACAACTTGCATATTCTGCTTTTCATAGTGACAATTAGGTTTCGGAAAGTTTCTAAAGTGATTTCATCCCATGGTTTGAGGATTGCTTCTTGCAAATCATTAGTTGACATGAACTGATGTCCATTTTAGTACACAGTTCTAGCCATCATTTCCCACAGGTTTTCGATAGATTTGCGATTAAAAGAGTTGTACCCCACGACTGCGACTGTATAAAATACTGGTGTGTCTGCTCCGATCATTTCTTAGAATAAGATTAATCTGGATAGATTATTTCTTATTTAATTAAATATTTAATTTAAATGCTGTTCGTCGTAATTTTTCCAACGGAGTCTGGTATATCGGAAATTGATGAAGTTCAACTTAGCGTCTCCCAATTCTCTCGACTGACATCGATCACCCTCTTCACGTTTATGCTCTGAATTTATTATCGTAACAAATTAATTAAGATGTATATAATTTATCATATTATGGAAATTATATTTTAAGAAATTTATGCAGGAAAAAATCACGAAAGTTCCCTGACGGTGTACGTTAAATGATGGGCAGGCATGCCGACATGAATGACCAGTGGTTGTCCGTTAGCTGAAGTTCATCGTCACGGAACTTTTGTGATTTTTCCCTCCATATATATCTTAAAATATAATTTCGATAACATGATAAATCATTTACATATTAATTAAATATGTTACGATAATAAATTCAGAGCATAAACGCGACGGGGCTGATCGATGTCAGCCGAGAAAATTAGGGGATGCTACGCTGAAACTTTTATCCTGAAATTTTACTTTCGGCGTCTCATTTATTATATACCTTGCTATAAACGAGTGGGTTAACGTTAATTTTTTTGTAGCGAACTTCGAGGACCCAGCCGCACAAAAAATTCTTGTATGCATCGAGTGATTTGTAGGCCCTCATTTCTTTGAGTGTATCCAGCTGTGGACGACGTAGCTTGAAATTTCGATGCGATCCAACGAAAGCAAACTGCTTTCCTCTAAAGTGAACTCCTTATTTAATAGGGTATAAGGATCAATACTATCAATATCAGCGATTTTTTGTTCATATCTCAGTTGTACATGGATTGGGAGATTCGTGTAATATGCCAATCTTGCCATAGCGACTAACGTGTGCGAAGCGTGCTTGTTATCCAAGATGGCTGACCTAGTTCTGCGTCCTGAGTTGCTAAGCAACCTCAACTCAGAATGCCTTACGCGGTCACGTGCTGTAAAAGCTCTATTTCTAAGGCTAAAACTGAAAAATTACCTGGAAAGGAAAATCTGCAGCGGTCCTCGCTAAATAATAAGCTTTAAGACTATACCAGCAATTTAGATGCTCTCGTACAATGACGGACATTTCTAAAGGGACTTCAAAGAGAAAAAAAAAATAAACATTGAATTTTTCCTATACCAGTACTTAGGAATTCTAAATTAAACAAATCAATAATATGAAATCTAATATCATTAATAGAGAATTTGAAATTTATATACCATTTTGCCAGAAATAAAGAGAAAAAAATCAGAATTCTTTAAAAAAAGAATTTCACCCATTAAGAACTATTGTATTTTTTCTGTTATTAACGGAATAAACGGATATAATATAAATTAAAATGAAACCTCTCAAAATTAACATTTTTCAATTCCACATTTGTTCAGAAAAGAGCCCATTGTGTGCACTATGTAAGGGATAAAATATCTGGGAATATGCTGAAATATATTCCTTAAGTAAAAATGAATTTTTATGTATGTACATTCGAATAAATTCAGTTTGTTCATTCTATATTTGGTGGAGACATTATATCATTACCGTTTGTTTGAAAATTGGTACTGCTTTCTATATGTTTTATTTACAAGACATAAAATTAGGACTATTTTATTGCTGTTATGAACTAATTGTTTATGTTATAAATAAATGTAACTCCAAGTTTTACAACCTCTGACAATTAAGTTTGGTGAATGACGTCACACCCTAATCTGTGCGAGCTTTACGCGAGTAACAATGCATGTGAATACAAGCCCAGTCATTGTTTAAGCAAGTTCAGACAGGTCACGTTGGTGCGTGCAATGGCTTAGCAGATGCTCGTCTCTTCAGTTGAAGGTGTAGCGTGCGCACATAACTGGGAATAATGGATCAAAGAGGAACACTGCCGTAATCGTGCAACAGTTTCTGGCCAACAAAGGGGTCGTATCCATAGCTCATCCACCTTATTCACCAGACTTGGCACCGGCAGACTTTTTCTTGTTCCCACGCCTGAAACGGGCCTTAAAGGGACACAGATTTGCGGACATTCCAGACATTTAAGCAAATGTGGCACGTGAACTTAAAGCCATCCCTAAGGAGCTTCCAGAACTTATACACCCGATCCCAAAAGTGTATTGCCTTCCAGGGTGATTATTTCGAAGGACAATAAAGTAAATGTGGCTCTATCTGTTTTGCATTTTGTTGTGTGAACTCATTCACCGAACTTAATTGTCAGAGATTGTATGCAAGATGTGTGTTCTGTAATCTGAAATCACATATTGATTCCTGGTGCAGATTAGAAACAGTTCATTAAATACATTAGGGAAATAAACTGAGTAAAAAAAAAAATTACACACCAAATTATAAATTTAAATGAGTTCAGTCTCCTTTTAATGGGGAAAATCGTAAAATTAATAAAAACAAAAAAATTAATAATAAATAAAATCACCAATCTTGAAAAACGATGAAGGAACTTGTGAGATGGAAGAAAACTCAAAGGATATAGTCTATTGCAGATGATGTTGATAGTAGAAATAAACTTCATCTACATCCTCAAAAGACTGGGTTTATTTCTTTGAGTTTTCTTCCATCTCACAAGTTTCTTCATCGTTTTTCAAGATTGGTGACTTTATTTATTATTAATTTTTTTGTTTTTATTAATTTTACGATTTTCCCCATTAAAAGGAGACTGAACTCATTTAAATTTAAATTAATCATTTAAACTCCTTAGATCAATAAACCAAATTATAAACCCCTAAACATTTAAACAGTCGACATACTTTTATTTTTAACACAATAGTATCCTACAGTTAATTATTTTAACAATTTAATGATTAACCTGAACTTGAAAAAGACACGAACAAATTTCGAAAAATGAGAGATCTCTATAGCACTAGTAGACATAAATTGTACATTTACCAGAAAATTTTATGAAAATAAAATATTTTAGTGTAAACGCAGGGTTTTTGAATGCTTCTGTACAAACTTTCAGGATATGTTCCTGGGACCAAAACAAGCAGAAAATAGCATATGAACAAGGGATTGAAACAGCT
This sequence comes from Rhysida immarginata, assembly GCA_023313115.1. Lineage (NCBI taxonomy): Eukaryota > Metazoa > Arthropoda > Chilopoda > Scolopendromorpha > Scolopendridae > Rhysida > Rhysida immarginata. Next base: position 1,045,635 of record JAHWFO010061155.1, read on the forward strand.
TCTTTCTAGAGTTATAACGATTTGAAGGCGTCCTGCAGTAGACGAAATTAACGTTAAAGCTTATAGGAGTTGCTTACTGCGTAATTTATTTCTACGGTATAACAAGACAATCAATATAGTTATTATAGCAATTGCTCAAAATGGCCTCCGTTAGATTCCAAGAAGCCTGTGCCCGTTGCCGAATGGATTGTCGAACCCGTTGGAAAATGCCAGGTGTATGACGGCTGATGTCTCAGCCATCCAGGATCCGGTAACGAAGAATTGCAACATCTTCGTTTCAAATTTGATATTGAAGAGAGCACAATTTTCTTCAGACAGTTCTTTAAATTGTCGTAACTTTTCTTCTACTACAGGTTACCTTCAAACCGTTATAACTCTAGAAAAAAGCATTTTCGACCCCATGTTCTTATGGTATTTTCTGCTTGTTTGGTCCCTGAAACATCCTGAAAGTTATACAGACAGGATGTTTGTGAAGGTAGTTACCAAACGTTCCACACAGTTAGGGGACACTAAAACAAACAGTTTTTACCATAGCAATGGCGGGCGGGGGGGGGGGGGGGCTATCATTGTCCGGCTATGGGGGAGAGAAGTGATGTAACGTGCAAATGAAAAACATTTATCAATTATTTTATTGACACGTGAAAACAACGCTTACAAAAGCTGCCCAAAATGTCCACCAACCATTTCGATACAAGCATCATCGCAACATTGACCGCGGTATGTTGCCAAAAAGTCTTGGCATATCACGGACTTCTTCGCTGGCGACTGCAATGCGGTTAACCAGCTCTTCAATAATAGTGACAGATTGCGGAAGACAATTGCCCCCACAAGAAGTCAAAGGGAGTAAGATCCGGTGATCTGGGAGGCCATGCAACTGGTCCATCTCAACCCATCTAACAATTACCGAATGTGTCATTAAGATAGTAATGCATAACACGGGTAAAGTGTGCAGGCGCCCCATCATGTTGGAACCACATCCAGCCCATATGTTGACACAATTAATGTATGAATATCCCTTTTACCAGGAATTTTTAATATATGCTCATCTTTTTGTCATGTGCGTTCATTATCATAATTTACCAGTGTGATCATTTCTCTCCCCTATAGCCGGACAATGGTAGTTTCCGACCTCTTCCCCCTGCTATGGTAAAAACTGGGGTTTTTTGGTGTTCCCTAACTGTGTGCAACCTTTAGAAACACCCTATATTTTTCTCTGCAAAATTGAAGGATCGCCCCGGGTGGCTTTATTTTCAGCTATGCCACTGTGTATATTTGTGCAAAGATGGCCTCTTATTCACACCGAGAACAGGAGGACATAATTTTTATATATGGATGGGCCATTGATAATGGAAGGGAGGTAGCACGAATGTATCACACACGATTTCTTGTATGAGGCCTGGGTTTTCTTTCGTTGGACAGACTCTACTAATAAACGTGTAATAATAGCGCAATAATAAACTTTTTCAATTGAAAAATCTTGAGGGAAAAACAATGTACAGTACTGTATCGCCAACAGATTCGCCAAGAGGGTGGGGTTTATACGGCAAAGATAGAGCTGGTTTTTGGTGAAATTTTGCACATAATTTTTTCACATTTTTTCTTACCTGACTTAAATCACCTCTTAAGGAGGAGAATAATCCCCCTCCCAGGAGAACAAGAATGACAACGAAATGTCTCCTCTTGTTGATTAGCAAAAAAGAAAAAAATATATGCTTACACGTAAGTATAGTTGGCATCATGGATTCAAATGTTACGAACAACACAGAAAAAAACAAGCAAGCTGCGTTGTTAAAGGTGTTATCGGCATCATTCCCAATATCGAAAAAGAGTAATCCAATGAGCACACCCGTGACAGCCTGAGATATAATCTGAAATAGTGTAAGCATCTGCAAAAGGAAGAATATTAGAAAAAAATATTATGACATTAAATTTTTCAAAAATCACAAACTAGCAATTTTTTTATCATCACTTACTGGTTCTCTTATTATGGAACGTATTGTACGACAGAATATAATTCGAAATTGTGTCCAACAACTTGTTGGATAATATTGCCGGTCTAATCTTTTATAATGTACCTAAAGAGACATTCCGTTTTGTAAGGATAATAACAAATCGAAAATAGAAATAGGTTTTCTTTTATTATCTACCGTTTCTGTCTCTGAAATGAGTGACATGACGCAAGAAGGATCTTTGGAAGCACTATTGTTAATATCGGAATGCTGCGTCCTGTTACAAATACTTTCAGAATCTTGAACGCTAGTTTTGGCTTCTGCGATAGGGACATTCCAAACATCGCATTCTCCACTAAAAACGGCTGATTCTAACTCTGAGATGCAATCTCCATGTTCACCACAAGCGACTTCTATAACTACAAAAATAGTTTATTATTGCAAACTATGAATGCGATCTTATATGTAGGAAAAGTGCTAGAGAAAATACCTCTTTTCTTTTTTTATTAACCGGCTGCACACAAGTTTAAGGTTACTTAAACTTACCGAAATCAGCTGGATTATGATACGGCGGACAATTCAAATTCCTCGAAGCCAGAAATGGAACCAAGCCAGACGTTTTACCTCGATAGATGCACTGACCGTCGGCTAACATCAATAACTAGAGGAAAATAATCAAATTATTGAACTAGAACAATAATCACAATTAGAATCAAAATTATATATCTTAAGATTAATTTTGGTACAAGTACATTTAAAAGTGTCACAAATTAAATAGGTGTTATTTACTTTAAAAGCTCAACTGAAAAAACTTTGCCACACTTCAGTGAAACAATGAAATAGATAAATTACAACAATTTTAAAGAATAGTTTGATAAATAGCGTTAAGATAAATACAAGGTCCAACAGAAAAGTCATCATATTTCAAAAATCTATATTTTTTAAAAAATAAATGAAGATACAGAGATGGGCGACATATGATTTTTACAAAATGAAATGTTTGTAATAATCTTAAGTGTTCGATGTACGGCACACATCTAGCCGATAATCAAATTCCTCCTATACCTGCTGAAGCATATCTGGAGTCATTTCACGAATGTCAGCTGTTATTCGAGTTTTTAGCTCCTCCAGATTTGCTGGAAAGGGGACACAAAAACTCGGTCTTTTACGTATCCCCACAAGAAGAAGTCATAAATAGTGAGGTCTGGGGATCGAGACTGTTTTCGTTTTATTTTTCACTACAACTTTCATTTGTTGATACTTTTTCTCATAAAAAAAACAATGAAAAACTATACAGGGTGTTTCATAATTGGTGTCCCGTCTTTAGGTCCAAATAACGGCTCAAGGGGAACAGGTGGGGGGGGGGGGAATGAATATTGATTATTTGGTTTTGATGTCCACTAATTTCGAATAAGAACATTTCGCGTCCCTGGGGGTGAAGGGGTAAATTTTGAAAATTTTAATTTTGTAAGGGTAGGGGTTAGACCCGATGTGTTATTTAGAAAGTTGTGGGTTTTGCAAAAAACCACTGTGTAAAATGTGGGTTTAGCAAAAAACCACTCGCCAGGAGCCTCTTGTGTGCAGGAGCCTCTCCACTCGCCAAAAGTTAAAGTGTAGTGTGGCTTTACAGCATCTTTTATCATCGGTCCTTTTATGAGGAAAATCGTGCAAGTGAGGAAAATCGTGCAAGTGGACCAGTGACCGGTACCATTACCGATATGCAACAGAACTTCGTGGTTCCACAACTGCAGCAACGAGGATGTCTCGATTCAACCGCATTCATGAAGGATGGTGCACCATCCACACTGTACGTAAGGTACAGCGTGTGTTGCAGCAACATTTCTCTGGCAGCAGAGTCATGAGTCGTGAATTTCCTACGGCATGGTCACCGAGGTCGCCCGATCTCAATCCCTGTGACTTTTGGTTGTATGGATTTCTTAAAGGTGTTGTGCATCATGGACATGTCCCCGATATCGCAACGTTGAAAGGTCGAATAACGATACAGGTAAGACAAATTAATTCTGATATGTTGCGAGGCGCCGTGGAAAATGTCGTGCATCGTATGAAGTTCTTGGAACTTCACGATGGTGGTCATATTTAACCTCATTTGTCAGTTACAATCATTTGTTGTTAAAAATATTGATGTGTGTTGTATCGTTTGGCATTTAATCATTCAGTATTTACATTAATACACTTTTTCAGCGCCAAAATTTTATTAGTGGCGATTTTCGGTACTAATTTTTATTTTTTCGCCCATGGTCCACTATGTACGCCCATCAAATTTGGTTAACTTTCGTCCAATACTTTACTTTTCATTACATTGTATGAAAATAAATATTTTTGTGGGAACTCTCTTCATTCATTTGAGAGTAAATATGATTTAGTACTTAAACCTTAATTTCAAGTCCTTCATAAACATGAAAGATAAATCACAATAATAGTCTTTAATCTTTAATCAAAACTATCGCATTCGAAAATAGAAGGAAAGAGAATTTTTGGAGCAAAATTTAAAATGAGTTCAATGTTTCATAATTCATTAAGTCATTTGCATTTATCTCGGCATTATCTTAGAGAATTAAAATTTTATCATGAGACAATACTCTAGTCTAGACTGAATACAGAATATATTGTGTATAATAGTCTTAAAACATAATACCATAATTAAATAAAATTGTATTTAGACGGTTATTCACCAGTAGGAAAGATTACTGGTGACCAAGCGAGATTCCTAAGCGAGAATGTGAGGATCTAATAACACTAAGTCTACGACCCAGTGCCCTAGCCACCGAGTCGTAATACAATAGCATCTCTAATTAATTTTAAAGGAAGTTAAATTAAAGTACAATTAAACTACTGTGTCGAAAACCTTACTTTATCAAACATTTCGAACAGTTTGGCACTTGGCTGGTGAATTGTACAAACAATTGTACGTCCTCCTTGCGCAAGCGATTTCAACAAAGCAATGCATTGAGTACACGACAAACTATCTAAGCCACTATACAAAAAGAAAAAGAGGGACTTTTACAAAATTCTTAATAAGTATGTCGTATCTAGTCAAAATGATTTATCTGTTTGAAATGGTTACCTCGTGGGCTCATCAAAAAACATCACTGGTGGATTGTTGACGAGCTCCTGAGCTATGCACAATCGTTTACGCTCCCCACCGGACAGGTGAGACACTTTTGTTTTGCGGCAATCGAGCATTCCTAGCGTTTCTAAGATTTCATTTATCTGCAAGTATAATGGAAGTTCCTAGATTTTTATAATTGTTAAATTTATAAATTAATTAAAATTATTATATGATAGCCGTGCATCATTAAGTCATCTTTTGTTGCTCTTTACAGTTCAAAAATGGATTAAAAATTTATGAAGAAAATTATTTTTACATATCCAACACACGAAAGGCGATATTATTTAAAAAGAAGCCAGATATAAACAGGCATACATACACATGTTAAGGCATACTTACGATGTTAAGTAGAAACATACTGAAACTTTAGAAAGTTACCGTAAAAGCTCGATTTGAACCCGGGGCGTAAACAAAAGCCAGGCATTTAAGTAAAAATTTCAGCTAAAAGCCGGTCTCGAATAAAAGGCCTGATCTATTGGCAAAATTGTCCCTGGTGTCCGATTGGCAGCTTATTTTATACAAACACTTCCCGGTTGGTTCTTGTACTCATTTGTTTCATTTAATATAAATACGTTCTTTTAATTTATGATGTAATGGCCGGGGGTTCAAGACCGTTTTTACAAATAGAAGTCCGGGCCTCAAATCGAGCTTTTACGGTAATATTATTTTTTTAATACAAAACTTTATTTGTGCTCTCTAGGCATTAAGCTTCTATTATTAAGTTCAGACAATTACCAGAATTCAAATAGCCATGGCTCAAACAGGGATAGAGAAATTTATAATTATTATTGTATTTACAGTTAAGGAACATTAGCATTAATATGCAAATTACAACCGATATATTATAACGAACAATATCATGCTTTTTACATTGTAGGACAAGTAAAGCAAGTGCTAGATAATATATTATTTTTTTACTTTGAACTATTTGCCTTTTTCCAGAGGATCATTTTTCTGCATTCTCCGTTTTGTAATTTGATCACTTCACTCTTTATTCAAATAATTCTTAAAGCGTCAAATTATTGTGTTTCTAGTACAACAGTTCTAATGAAATTATCATTAGCATTTCTTCCTATATAGGAAATTCAATACCATAGTTCTTTTGTATGTTTTTCTTAGCATTCATGCACTAGCAAATGTCGAACCAGCTCTCCGAATATCATTAATATTCACTATCGGATGCCTTGCCAATCCTATATAAGTACTAGTCAAAAACTTAGATAGCTGAAATATTAAATAGATATATAAATTTAAAAGCTATTTTAATGGTCATTTACTTTTTAATAATACGACCAATTAAAACACTTTAACAAAAACATCATTAAATTTATCTGATAAATTCTTATAGGATAAAGCAGAATAAATTGAAAATTAAAATTTAAAACAGAAACGGATTTAACTCTGAAGAATTACTTGCTTTCATTATTAAAAGGTGTATTTATGTATTCTTAATATCGAATATTCGTTTGTTTATTCCGTTCATCACTTCCGATTAATTTCCAACTACGTGGAAATATTTAATCTACATACTGATTCCAAAAATGTTCATTTGTGATTCTATTAATTTTCTATGGCTATTTGTCTACCAGATTATCTGCTTAAATAATTTAATTCTTGGAAAGATAGCAACTTCAGATACTATTTTCCTCCAGTTCTTTCGAAATGGCAGGATGTTTCCTGAAAAAGCCAAATATGATTCAAAATATCCGAAAAATAACGCACAGTAGAAATAATTAATTCTAAACAATGCTTACGTTATTTTAGTTTGTGCTATTTTTATTTTAATTTTATTATTTCTGTCAGTTAATAAACAAACAGATGAATTATCTGTTTCGGTTATGTTGTTCCATCAACGAGTCTTATTTGTTAATCATGTTGATGACATAACAAACCTCTTGTCGCAATTATTTTGTTCGGTTAACTTGTAACTATCATTGACCAGGATACATTAATTAATCATGTTTTTTGAAAAACTTCATGTTATGTATTAGGTGTAAAATTTATAGTTAACTCAAAAAAATAAATCTTAAAATTACATTTGAACAGAATATTTTATTTAAAGTAATGAGTACTTGTGCCGAAAATTTATTATGAAGCTTAGAAATTGTTTGCATGTTGCAGTTTTTAGTTCCCAACATCTCATAGAATCCATGCCCCGAAGAATGCAAGCAGTATAAGAGTGAAAGTTGGCCCAACACTGTATTAAGGGGGTGGTCATAATAATTTGGCCACTCAGTGTATATGATAGCACCAATTGTTATATTGGGGCTACTAACTTCATCAATTAAATACAATAATCGTAATGATGGGAGTGCGATAAAAATTAATGTAATGGCTGGTAGAATTGTTCATACCGTCTCAATTTCTTAAATACTGGCATACTTCAAGTTTTTCTTTAGGGGATCACTACTATTGATAATAAACCACTTATCTAGCCAACTATCTAGAACTCTTTATAATCGTCAGTCACTTAAAGACACTAAGCATTACAAACAATAAAATAATTTATTCTTGGTGCTAACTGAATGGATCATCGATAAAAAATTTTTTATTCTCTTTTCATCGAAAAATGCTTATATTTCATTATAAGATAAACGGATGCAATTTTGCATGAAACAGTACGATTACGGACCTTGGTTATCTCTTATACTAATTCATTATGGTTTCGTTCTTTATGGCTAATTCGTTTCAACTAGAAAATATGTTTCCCGCCTTTGAAATTTTTAAAAAAAGTTTTTAAATCCGTTCATTGGCTGTAGATATCTCAAGGCGATATTCCCTGGAACGTACAGATTAAAATATCTATAGACGAATTACTCACCATGAGGCATTTCTTTTCTGAAGATATATTCTCGGGCAATTTTAAATTAGCTGCAACCATCATAGTTTCGACCACTGTAAGATGGGACAGTAGATCATCATTCTGCATTATATAACAAGAAATTTTACGAAATGTTCTCATATCACGTTCGTGTCCATTAACTAAAACTTGACCTGCAAGCTGACGATTTCTAGTAGAACGGCATCTAGAAAAATAAATAACGAGGAAGAATTAATCAGTAAAAAGTAAGAGAACAAGAGAACATCTTATTAATTCTATTCCATTATCGCGTATACACAAATACGATTTATAGTTGTACAGAATAACCAGAAGTCGAGATCCATAGGAAAATTTTGTAATGAATTATCGTAAAAATATCTTTTAACCAAGAAAAAGTGAAGGTCATGGACGAGTATAATGATTTTGGCGGAGACTATAATGAAGATTGCTAAAAAGTTACTAAAATACTTCAACAAGGATCAACAGAAAATCTGTGAAATTATTTTGACGATTTGGGCATTCCCTCTGGAAACATAAAAACAATATAATTAGACCCAGAAAATACCTATAAAAATGCATAGCTGTAATTCTGACAGTCACTCTTCGTTAGTTTTGAAGAATTGAGCACAAACTAAAATAGACATGATCTTAATACGATACATGCGATTTTATCCATAGTAAGCAAATTTCTTCATCATATCTTAAGCAAATAACGTACACATTAATTATGATATCAATCTAATTTAAGAGATTATCACTCCTATTAAGTTTTAGGTAATTCAGTTCGAGATCTAGGTAAATTAAATGATTTCGTACACGAAAAATAACTTTCCCAACGACGTAAATGCTCTCGAGCAGGAATTCTATTTCTACAGTTAACATTACAAATTTAGCTAAAACTTACTTAAATCCAGCTAAAACATTCATTAAAGTTGATTTCCCTGTTCCTGATGGCCCCAGAACAGCAGTCATCTCACCTGAGTACAAATTTCCCGATACATTTTTCAGTATTGATTTAAAGCCTGCAATAAAATATATACTTTCAAGTACTTATATAAATTTTAAAGTACATTTTAAAGTATGATTTAAAGATATTTGAAGTATAGATATTTAAGAGTGATACATACCTTTTCGTCTTCCTTCGTTCACAGAATACGTAAGTTCTTGGAATTCAATATTAACAGGTTGTCGTAAAGGCAACGTAGATAACATTTTTTTATATTATGATACGAAATCTACATATATTATGTATATTAATGAGTGATGAGTTTTCTTCCTTATTAGTTATGAGCGTAGTGTCAGTTCTGAGCTTGTTCTGTAAGTGATCGATGTAATTTCACTGTAATATTTTGAGACGACGTCATAAATTCGTATAGACGGAATACCAAACTGAAAAGAAGTAAAAAATTAAATTGTTATAAATAAAAATTCTGTTACAAAGCAATTATGATTGAAAATTTAATTTTTAAACTCTGGTCAGCCATTAGAGTTCTTGATATTCAAACTCTTTCTTCTATAACAATATTATAATTAAATAAAAATAATTATTAACTGGAGATGCTCTCCAAGCATAGGTAATGATTTTTTCGATTGAAAAGTGGAAGGAAAAATTCTGCCACCTGGATTCAAACCAGGAACCTCGACTATCATGGCCGACGCCTCTACCAATTGGGCTATCGCAGACACCTGGACAGCCAAGCTGTCTCAAGGTGTCTTAAAGACAACCAAGTTGTCACGGTTGAAAGCCCAATGGGAGACGGGAACCTGTTCTGGTGTCTGCGATAGCCCAATTGGTCGAGGCGTCGCCCATGATAGTCGAGGTTCCTGGTTCGAATCCAGGTCGCAGAATTTTTCCTTCCATTTTTCAATCGAAAAATCATTAATATTATAATTAATTTAATGTTGCCTTTACATTGTTAAAGCAGTATAAAATTGAGATAAAATTTTTCGAAAATATCTATTTTGCTAGACTTTTCAATAGGATGTTATCTTCTATAACTGTGAAAAATATTCGTAATATCTGTAAATTAATTTCATCGGTGTTTTTTTTTCCTGAGCATGTATGACTTTGGATATGTATGTAATAAAGCTCAGACGTTGGGAATTTTTATATTCTGTAAAATTCCTGAACATGGTTTTCATTACATAATTACCTACGACATAACCAATCTTCTCCAAAAAAAGTACCCACTTGCCTTTGAATAGCTCGTAAAAGGTAACCCACACTCTCATAAATTTGACGATAAGCGTACTAACAATATTAAATTCGTATAAAGGGCAAAGGACAAGGAACAGAATAAATAGAAAGTTAATATGAACAAACGTTATTAGGAACGTTAAATTATTTCGGGATGCAATTAAAATTATCTAAACCAAATATTTCCATCACGAAAATCTTTCCATCATGCGTGAACATTCTGATGTAAACATCATAAACGAAAAAAAAATTGCAAGCTAATAACAGTCATTAAGGTAATCGATTTTCTAACCTAATAAGAAAACGAAAACCGGGGAAAGTTCATCGGTTCTTATATCTGTCATGGCAATAAAACTTTGGGAGAAGTTCTTGTTAGAAAAAGTAACAATATTATAAAATTTCCATACAAATGATTAAAAAGAAAGATTCAATCTCCATAAAATAAAAAAACACAAAAGCTGCCTATGATTAAGTCAAATGGAATTGCTCCGAAATAGAGAAGAAAAAAAAACAAAATGTAAGAGTTGGTTCGAAAGTGTTGCTCACATTTTTTCTCGGAAACGATTTATTTAAAATGTATAAAAATTATTCAAAATATAATTGAATGCTTCCTTTACCCATAAAACATTTCCCACATAAGCCTTACTAATTTATACGGCCTTACGTCTAAGCAAAATAAGTGCATGCATGCTTGCCTGCAGCAGCTCGTCTAATTCAGCTCCAGCAATTTTCATTGCATGAATCATCTCTTCATCCTCAAACTTTTTTTGTCCTAAGTGAGACAAAAAAATGAAAATGAGCCGGATCTGAACTATACGGATAAATAGGGGGGTAATTTAATTTGGCGATTGCTGCTCGGGCCAACATTTCTGAATAGAACTGATTAACAGTTCTGAATCTTCTGATATAGAACTCGGCATGGTTCAACATGGTAGAAATACAGAAGATTGAATATTAAATCTAGTAACGATGTGGAGGAGAAAGTTTACGGAGATAACGATCTTTCTCCACCAACGATCGTGTTCTATTTGGTGACCCTGGTTATAGACTACCATCCTGAATCGTATCTTCCACTGCAGAAGAGATGTCTGGAAAACGGCGAGGCGATGTTATTCCATTTCTGTTTGCAGGCCTTTCAGAGACCCTAACTGGTTGTTGGACGGCGTCGAGCAAGAGCTCGTTTTAATAATCCAAATCCACAGAAATCCATAGAGGATACATCTGGTTATATAGCAGGGATATCACGAAAGGGTATAACGTGAATTCCAGTTTCATCTTTCAAATCTAAGATAAATTGAACGGTCTATTTGGACATATGGCTGGAGGCTTTATCTTGATGAACCCCAGCTTTGCTTTTATCCTCTCCATAGAATACGGAGATTTAATCGTGGAAAATTGGACTGAGAGCATGCTGCTGATAGTAAAGGGAGTTAACCTTAGCTTTCCTATCCACTCTTCTGAATGTCAGCTTGCCGTTGTATGAGTATCCCGCAATCGCACAAATCCCTTTGAAAAACTTTCCTTACATTATTGGACCACTTTTGATATGATTTCTCTCCACGTGGAAGGTAGAAAATCTCGTGAGGTTTGCTGCACTCGTTGAGGTAGACGTAAGCTTCATCCAAAGTAACAACGTACTTCCAGTGTTCTCTGCGAGGAAATCCTCAAAGACCCTCCGACAGTTCTTATTCTTTTCTGCTACGTGTCTTATGAACACGACTCTTGTGACGCTTTTCCAGTTGCAAATCTTTATTTATTATTTTATTTACGGTTCCAAAAATGTTTGTGGTCCCTCTTCGGGTTGCTGGATTTTCACACAGGACAAGCTGCTTGACCTTTCGAATGACCTGTGGTGTTCGGCTTGTAGGAATTCGAAGATTCTGCTGTTTCTTGCCAGTTGGAATTAACCCTTCCGGGATTTTCCTTTTCCATTCAGTACTGCCGATATGCTTTTCTTCGAAACAGAAATTTCTTGTTTTACATAAGCTAATTATAGCGGTATAGCTATAACACAGGCCTGCGATGAAAAATATACAAGGGAATTGATAGCTTAACTTTATGTATTTTTTGGTGCCGATTTCAAAAAAACATGAAAAATTTCTATCACGTCAGGATTTCTTGAAAAATTCAATTTTACTTGGATTTTTATCAATATTTATCATAAAAAATTTCTAGAAACTGCACCATAATTTGACTTCTTCTCTCGACCAGAAGAGGCGGCTCGTGCGATCTGGCAGCAGTGGTTTTCATTCATTTACACCTACAAAAAATAAATAATAATCTCGACTGCTGAGAAATCTATTTGACTCACCAAGAATCGATAATTATTTTACATATATTTAAATGGATAAAAACCACTGTTGCCAGATAGTACATGCAAAATTGTTCGTGAGAATTCCTTTTACAATAGGATTTTAGCAAAAATTTCAATATCGATTTTACAAAAAATCCTGACGTGATGGGAAAAAAGGGAGGTCATTTTCGAAATCAGCACACCAAATAACATAAAAATCAACGAAAACGTCTCTTGTATTTTTCAAAAACTTCAATTTCGTAGGCCTGTGTAATTAGCGTCGGAAAGGGCAGTTATGTACACTTCCCATTAATATCCGATTTTCGGAGACATTTTTTCATGGCACTTAAGCGATATATTCACTTATCCAGTATCTACTTAGCCGAACTTAAAATACATTGAATTCAATTTAAGAAAAACCGGACTCTTCCTTCAAAATTTACTAAAGATGATTATCCACTTATCAGGTAGTCACTTAACCATGTTTGACAGTAATAGAGAAATAAAGACGCGGATCGCGTAGACATTTCTGCATTCTATGGGTTTTTCGAACGTTCGACGATTTTATGTTATTTTTTCAATTTTTAATTTAAGAATTAAGAATTTGTATTGAAAATATTATCTTCTACGAATCTTAAAGTGTATCGAAACCTGAGTGCGGAATCAGAATTCGTGCATGCCGCTTAAAGAGAATTTCTAATTGGCTATACAACATTTCATCTATATTTAATGAGCCCAGCTAAGACAGGAATTTGGAGCAAACCCAAATATGTTTCACGAAAGCGGTTTTGTTGAATCATTACCAGTTCAACACATTAGAAACATGCAAACACCTATTTCAAATACAGAGCCTGCCAGAAAAAATATAGACTGTACATTTCAGCTAAAGAAAAGCTTATAGAAACGTTTTATTACTAATCTTATTCAGGAGTCACTTGTTGAATACAAATTACATTTGACCTCTACAATTATAGAAGATGCTGAAAGTGGTTGCCATTATCTTCCAGATACTTATTACTACGATGAACTGATGTTTCGGCAATGTTATCAAAGTGTCCAATGGGACTGCTGCATAGCAGTTTCAATTCTTTCCGAATAATCATAAATATACACGGGTTCAATATCTTTCCGGCCATCAGTATAGCCGTTTTTTTGTGATACAGTCATCCTTTTGGTTTACCATAGGTAGCAGTCTGTCAAATCAGGAAAATGTATTGATACGAGGAACTCAATTTCATCTCTTCGTCCTACCAGTAATCTTGCAAATTCAGGTTAGGTCAGGTCACATTGTTGCTACTACAATCATTGTTGCATTATGTTTTAAGAAAACGTCATACTAAGCATTGTTGCCCTAATTAGATCCAACTTATAAAAAATCCATATATGGCTTCTGTTAAAGCATGCATACATATTTTTGGGCGGACTCTATATTAAATGTGCAGAGAAGTCTCTTTTGAACAGGTCAGGAATCTCTAGGTACAATGACAAATCCCGACAAATACAGACACACTCCATTTCCAGCGCCATTGATATAACTCACTTTATAAGAAATCACATTAAGGCCTGAGGAAGCCAAAGCAGCAATCAACGTTAAAGTAAAATGCAAAAACAAGGTTCAGAAGAAAACAATATAAAAATGAAAAATAAATTCAGGGTGGTAAGATCCTGGTAAGACATTTCGGATAGAGGCTATATTTTGTCAAAGAGTGAAAGTGATAATAAGAGACAATCGACATCGAACAGTGAAGTATACATTTGTTCAAGTGGGACGTAAGCAGTGCTTACACGAGTCTCACCCTTCCGGAATAAATTTCAAATTAAATACACTGGAATTAGAAGAAGTCTTATATACAGACAAAAGAGGGTTGGGGGGGTGGGAGAAAGTATTGGCTAGGGAGAACAGAAGGGAACCAATGGGAAGCCTGGAAATGAAAGAAGACATGACGGAATTGGAGTTTCGAATCAAGCAAGAGGAAATAAGAGCTTCTACGTCAAGGGCAAGAAAGTCCCGATATATTACCTAGAATTCCTGGTTTCGGATTTTTCTTAGAATGGATAGCCCCTTCGCTCTGTGTTGTATTGATTGAGTTATTATTTAACCAATTAAAATTTAACTTCTTGAGATTGTTCTGTTTACCTACAAGTCTAATTATCCCTGGCAACGCCGGGTCCTCTACTAATGTAAGAATAAAAGTGACTGAAATTGTAAAAGAAAATAAAAATGATACATTCGAACTCGCATATAAGAACTCCGGAAGAAAACCCCTCCGCTTACGTACGAGGTGGAATCAAAAAGTTCGGGACTGGTTGTGCATCTCTCCAATAAATGGCAGCACAAGTCCACAAATACAGTAAATTATAGCCCTAACATTCATATATCAGATTTTCAAAGAATTTTCTTTCATGTACATTGGGGCTGAGAAAATTCTACTATTGTGGCCATGTGTGAGGCCGTCTGCGATTTTATCATGGACATTAAATTTGAGAACGAGAAATTCGAGCAAGCAGGGATCTGAGGGAGGACGTTCGGCGAAACCACCAGATCTGTGGCGCAAAAAAACTGTATGCTCCACCACGACAATGCACTCTCTGACCGAGCTCTCCTCACACAAGTGTTTCTTGCGAAAAACAACATGATTTAGCTTCCACACCTACCCTACTCGCTAGATTTAGTTCTTGCAGGCTTTGCTCTCTTTCCAAATATAAAGATCCAGTTGAAAGTCGCAGTTTTGATACGTTTGAGCAGACCCAGTGCGAATCGCAGAAGGTGCTTGATTCATCTCAACAAAAAGACTTCCAGGACATATTCCTGAAGTGGCAGGAACGCTGGATTCATTGTATGGCTTTGCAAGGGAACTATTTTGAAGGGGACACTGTGTAAATGCATTTAAATAAAGTACTTTCTCTTTAAATGAACCGGTCCCGGAACATTTTGATCGCACCTCGTATAATAGCCACTTATCATTTCCCCAAATAACTGATTTGTTTTTCGTAAACTCCATTTATAAGAGAGCTTCGTTTTTAAGAGCATATTTTCAATTCCCCAACGGTACTTTTATAAGCAGTTCGACTGTAATAAAATAATAGGACTGAACAACAAAAACGAAGAAAAATAAAGAAAAAAAAACATTAAAAAAGTATAGAAAAATATTGAGAAAATATTGAAAAAGAAAGTATATATATGAAAGCTGAACATTAAGAAAGAAAAAGACAAAAAGGAAAATCCGATAACAGAGATAGGTAGAGGGGAGTTGTAGGAAGGGAAAGGCACAGAAAGAAAATGTAGAGAAAAAATTTATCCTGCGACAATTAGCGAATAACTGGATTGAGAGGAGAATGGGGGGAAGGTAATGAAGGAATGGTGTTTTTGCTAAGATTAATGCCATTAGGGGTTAGGGAATTGAATTCCAAATGAGAAAGGACTCGAATTGCTTTCTTTCTTTTTTGTTATGGATGTTGTTACGAAGAATATAAAGACCAACGTTCTGTAAGAATTGGTCAGAGGAATTAAAATGTTTAGCGACAGGGGTGTTAGCATTGCTAAGAATGTCGAACTTATATCTGGCGATTCTGGTTCGTATGGTATTACTAGATTCTCGACATACTGCTTCTGACACACTTTACAATGTAAGAGATATATTAGGTTGTAAGAAGTGCAGGTCAGGTTCTGGTTAATCTTGAGGATAAAAGATGGAGCATTGTTGAAAATGGAGATGGCAGGGTTAAGGAAATGGCAAGTGCCACACAATTTTTCATTGCAAGGAAAACAGCCTTTAGTAGGAGCGCATGGTTTAGTGACAGCGGCATGGACTAAAATATCTTTAAAATTAAATGTACGCTTAAAAGAAGCTTTTGGTGGATCTGGGAAAATGGAATGGAGAAGAGGAGAGTCGTCAATGATATGTTGATGCTTTCTTAGGACATCTTAATACAATTAAGGGCTGGATGAACTAACGTAGGTGTTGCCATGGCTGGAGAAGGGTTGGGATCGTTATAGGCACGGAAGTTACGATGTTTATAGATAAAAGCTCGTCTGTGGTGGTAATATAAGCAGACAGCTGTTCTCAGAGGATCGGGCAGCCGGAGTTGCCAGGTTGGTAAAAGCGACCAGGGAAACTGAATTTAGGAAGAAGGAAAAGACGAGTTTTTATATAAATTTGAGAAGAGGTGACAAGTTGAGTGAGGATATCATCAAGTTTGAAGTAGATCTTTTTGGTAGGATCAGAGACGGGAGTGTTAGTGGTCAGCTTCATTAACGTAGTCCGAGGTGTTCATAACAACAATAGCTCCCATTTTATCAGCGGGCTTTATTGTTAAGTTCATTTTTATTTTATTCCAGGGTTCTTGTTTCTCGTTCTTCTTTACTTTTACATCCATCAAGAAAAGACTTTGAAAGAGAATGAACTTTATTCTGAAAACAGTTCGGCTGATACAGAATCCAAATATGGTAAAGTTTATAAGAAGGAACAAATGAATGGCATGAACAAAGTATGAAATGCATGTACAACATGTTTTTTGTTGCCGTGATGCAGTATTGACTCTGAGAAAGGTAAGCCTAAAAAGACTAATTAAGTACAAAGGCGTGATTTTAACAATGATTAAAACTAAGTACACCAGATCCAAATTTAAGGAATCATATATTTCAATAATCGTAAACAGGTTTTAAATATGAATTCTCATCGCACCACAGAGTGTAATATAGGGTAGATGTACCAGTAGTTGACAATGTACCAGTAATTGACAATTCACGATTTAAAGGCTTTTATTAAGTAACAATAATGTAATTGTTTGTAACATCTTGATGCTAAAACCCTTATATCATTGGATATCTTAACTAAATTTTTTTTGTAAGTCCCACAAATGGATTTATTTACGAAAAATTATATATTTATTTTTGTATATGTTACGTTAATGAGAAGTCTCTAATCTCTTGATAAATTAGTCGACGATGTCAGTGGCGTAGCCAGAAACTCCTCAGAACGAGGAGGGGGGGGGGCGTACTTTCATTTTCGGAAGGCAGTCGTTTTCAACTTTTTTTCGGTTTGCTCCCCTAGGAAAGTTTTACATAAAATATCGGACTCCATACAAAATTTGGTTTAAAAAAAAATACGAAATCACAATTCTTTGTCGGAATTTTTAATCCCTTCCCTCCCCCCTTGGCTACGCCCTGCTCAGTAATGTAAGCCGCAATAGTGATTATTCTACTGAAAATTCAGATATAAACCGATATTGAACATTTAAATTGTGAATTTTTTCCCAAAAAAATATAATAAAATGAACTTCTTAGAATGTATATAACGCCTGCCTTTTTTGGAGCTCCTCTTTCCTTGGAGAGAAATAAAATGTTTCCGATGAGTGCCGAGTCGTTCGCAATAGACGACAATGCTCCTAAAAATTGAACGAAAAATACAAGGTATCCCAAAAATAAGTACCAATTTCAGCGAAATCACACATTGTTTTTAAAACCTCAGTTTTATTTATGTGCATCATGTTAAATATGTGTTAAACTATAAATTTTTAATTTTGTATATACATTTTTTAACACTGCGGGGCAATTATAACGCCTAAAATGCTTCAAAATGAGTTTCGCAACGCTATTTGAAATTTGAAGGGATACAGACGGAGCACATGTTGAAAATTATCAGTAAAGTTTGACGTAGGATTATAAATCTGTTTCGGTATCACAATTGAGGTTTGTTTTTTTTTTAATTTTCCCGGTCACTGAAATAGATAGTTAATTTTATGACACCCTGCCCCTGCATTGCTAAAAAATTTAAACAAACTTTAAAAAATGTAGACACTTTTAACACAAATTTAGCATGATAAACATAAATAAACAGTTTTTAAAAAAATATCCGATATCACTGAAATACTAATTTTTGGGACACACTGTTTTTAGACGCGCTTATACATTCAAATTTTATTCAAACGAGTGTATAAGTTACACCGTTGGAAAGAGTGAAGCCGAATGCTTGCTACGTTTTCATTCAGTTTTCACATAGCTGTCTAAATACAAGAGAATCTTTTAAACATCGTTTTTCCATGTAAAAGTTCCGCTCGTTAAATTTCTTAAAAAATATGAAAAATATTAATAAAATGCAGATAGTGCCTGCTGCAAAAGCGCTTTATATTATATATCAAGATGACAAAGAAGAACGCAATTGAATCGATAAAGTCAACTAGGAATTTCCTTATTATTTTTGTGACTGTGACAGAATTCTCATCAGGCAGTAATTTAAAACTTCCTTCTGCCATCAATTTTCCTCGGCTCAAGACCAATGCTCGTACAATTTATTTAAGACTTACCGAATTCCCAAAATTTCATTTATATTTCGTTAAAGTAAACCACGAACAGTAAAATGTAGCTACTGCACTCGGATAGTCAATGGAATTTTTTTTTTCACTAATATAAAATTTTAAAAATTCTTAGTAATTGATTGATCAGTTTAAAAGATAGATAATAAATTATGATTGATTTTACATTGTTTTTAGGTTATACAATGCTTGGTGTTTTGAAATTAAGTTAATTGGCCAGTTAATGAATGAAACTTAAAGAATATTTCACTTCACAAGAATTTCAGCGTATAACATTTTTTAAATATTTTTCTACAGCCAATGATTAACATTGACGAAAATTACATATAATTACATATGCAATTTTCATTTATCTATAGAAAGAGGATTGATGAAACGATGATAATGCTATTTATATGTTATGTTTTTAATAGAAGAAAATATAATTGAGAATGCATGGTACTACATTATCATAACGATATTAATGAAAAGCATCGTTACTGTATTCGCGAAGTCGGTCCTTCTGTTTTCAATTTTTTGATTTTCACTTCAGATCCAGATAGAGCATCAAAAAGTAGGTAAAAATCATAATAATCACACATAACCTATCTAATCGTGAACATTAACAGGTTTCGTAAAAATGGTGGTTAAAGTTAAAATTTTGGCCCTTCGATCCGGGTCACAGAACCAGAATGTTTAAATGTGGCCTATTATAACTTTTACTTACTTTTGTGATGCTCCATATGAAACTGAAGTCAAAATAATAAAAAAAAAATTGAAAAAATTTGGCAATAGAACGACCGACCTCGTAAATGTTAAGAACATCGTTGCAAATGAAAACGTAATTTTGGGATTTTTCTGGGAAATTGCGATTTCATGGCTCCCTAAAAGCTCGCGTAAGAAAACGAAAAGAAACGAGGTTAAAATATAATCGATTCCCGTTATTACAAAATTCAGAAGATCCAACACAATTTTTTCATATTATCCAGTTTTCGTATGAATCAAGTCTAAAAATATTCATCAGTCGTTTAAATCAGAAAAAAAAAATACATGTAATTGGTTATTGAAGTTTGTTTACATGAACGAATATAGCACTGTTCTCGAATATAAATTAAGTGAAATTTTTTTCACTATTTTTTTTTTTAATTTTTTACAATACAAATCTCAAATAATATAACTTCCTTGGAAAGAAAAAGAAATAAAAAATCATCACATAAAAACAAACGAGGCCTTTCGGTCATTTTATTCAAGGACCTACATCAGATATAAACTTTTTGAAAGTAATAAATATTTTCATTACTTAAAGTTTAAAGAATATAAATTTAAATAGTTATAGTATTGTCAAGAAACATTGTTACATCATCTGATTTTCTCATCTGTAAATTAAAATATTTAAATTGTTACAATCATAGTATGGTCAAAGAATTTCTTCAATTTTTTGTATTATCTGGACTCGGGAAAAATAAGATTTCGTATTAAACGACCAATTCAATATAGGAATGTCATACATTGGACCAAGACCAGATAAAATTTCGTATTAGCGGGATTTTGTATTAACAGGTTTCGTAATAATGGTGTTTTATCTGTATAATGATAAATTCCATGAATAATTCTATTCTTTCTACTGAGATTATTTGTTTTTACGATTATTGGCAAGTGCGAAATTACTAAAGTTACAAAGCAACTAAGCTATATTATATGTATTAATGGTTTTTTTTTTTTAATAGTTAGACTTTGTTCACTGCACCTGGCTACAAGTATTATTAGAAAACAACGTAAATAGCATGTTTGAAAAACATGCGCGTTAAAAATTAACTCCACATTTTTAATAGCGTTAGCATAGGAGAATGTTTACATCTTTGTTAACTGCCAGAGCACTAATATGTTTCAATCTGGTTTTTTTATTGCCTTTACAGCAGTTGTTTTTAGTCTCTAGTTTAATATTTATTTCAAAATGCTATTTGAAAATTACGTGGGTTTTTTTTTTTTGTTTTTTTTTATTCTAAAGGTCAGTTTTTAAACTTGGAACATTAAAACCGCATGCAAATTTTTAAACAAATTAAAATATGCCAAACTAGCGTGAGAATTAGTTAATTTTTAATTATAATTAAAATCATACTTTGATAAACATAATTGAATATTTAAAATGAATTAAAATAATATTCTATATATTTTTTTTTAAAAAATGTCAATAAAGTTTTGACAAAAGGGTTTTAAATTTTGAATAAAGAGAAGCAGTTGTCTAAATAAATTTATATAATATTAAACTAATGGGTTTCGTCTTTTATTGCCTAAATATAACGAGTAAATTTAAACATTTTTAATTTAATACGCTCTCAATTTTTAGGCTTAAATGTATAAAAATAAGTAAATTTCATAAAGACAAATTTCGTTTAAATGACGAAATAATGCAATCTAAAAATATACTAAATGCGCCTTTCAATTGGAAGCATGTTAAGAACTCTCGATTCAAAAAATATTTATACAAGTAATACAAACATTTAACCCTTAATGATAATCATCTAATTGTTTTTAGAGTTTATATTTATTGATATCGAGAGCGACGAAGATTTAAGATATGAGTACTCCTTACCCGCTTCCGCAAGATAAATGTCAAATTTCTTTTTTTCATCTTAAGAAAACGCGTAATCTTGAAAACGCTTTTAAATAATAGCTGAATCCAGTAGCGTAGAAAACCGTGAATCGGGAGGGTTTTCCGTGCATTTTTTGCCCTTGGCGAGCCTCGATTCACGCCGAAAAGTCTTAGAAATTTAATTACCTTGTAGCTAAATCTGAGGAGCTTCGTACCAAGAAAATACGTTTTGCAATCCATTCAAACTTGCTCTGACGACGATCGATCCATCACACCGAGAAGTTTTTTCCACTCCTGACATCATCATGTGTGGAGTTGCGATAAAAATTGACCCACTTGGAGGGGGGTAAAAAAAAAATCCTTGGCTGGCTGGTCGGCCACTGCCGCTAGAAGCCCGTTGGTTCGTCTTTGTCGTCGTCGTCAGCGGCGGCGGTGACGGTGTTGCCTGCAGAATGTCGCGGCGCAGACGAGCCAGAGACGGCGACCATGTTTCCTCCGTTTTCGGAGCATCGGTCCCCCGCAGGCTTCGTCACGTCACCGTTGCCATCACAACGAACGACTCCACTACCGAATTCAAGGGAGCGATCAGCGGCATCCTATTTATTAAAGAAAACTTTCTTTTTATTTGCCATCCAATGCTAAGTTTCTCATAATTGTTTTAGAAAGTGTAGCATTTCGTCTTATTTCGGCGCACGCTGCTAGAAAGATGAATATGATTTTTTTAATAGTTTTTAAAAGATACCAGACATTACAGAGAAATATTGTTTTTCTGATCATGAGTGACGATAGCTATATCTTTATATTAAATTCATGAGGCAAAAATCGACAATTGTGGGGCTGCATTAGCTCACAAACATTAACAAAGGAAAAGCATGAAAAACTAATCGTGCGTAAAAAAACAAATTAAAACGCAAATTTTTCTATTTTATATGGTATATTATAGCATGCTGTCTAGATAATTACAGCTAAACATTTACTGGAGAAAACTTCAATATGAAGATCTAATGAAACTGTTTTCATCGCATGAATCGCGGGAAATTGATTTAAATGTTCATAAGCATAAAAAGAATAAATAAAAATAAATAAAGCTAATTTGTTTTCTCAGAACTTGAAACCATAATAATGAATGAATTCGTTCTTTTCCAATTTAATTAGCTGTATCAAGGTCGACGAAGAATACTATACTTCATTTGGTGATTTTATTTTTCCTCTATAACAGCTGTAATATGCAATATAAATAAATAATAATGAGTTTACTTTTTAAGCAAATTAAAATTTAAAACTAGAATGATTATGGGGTTTATTTTTTAAACGTTTGTTCTTTGTGGTTTTGTAAAAGAGCATGAAAAATTATCCTGGATAAATAAATTAATAAATTACCGTAGATTCCACCATATAAATTATTAAATTTTGTTTGAAATTACAGTTCCAGTATGTAATAGTAAGAGCGGAAGCTCTAATCCGACTTATTGATTCGAGACTATTGATTATGTTCCTTTAATTACAACTTTTCAATTAACCTTGATTCGACATCGGAAAAGATATCATTAATACAAACAAATTGTATATCTTCTTAATTTCATTTCTAGTATAAATAAAAGAGAGCTCTCTCATTTTTATTCAGGCTTTAGAAACGATATAAAGATTTCTTAAATTCTATATTCGACCTTGACTCTAATTCAACTTCAAAAATAATACATTTGACGCGGAAAACATTGGCAACCCAATCTATTTCACATCCTTAAAGAAGCTCATGAAACTACCATCTGAAACTCAATTTTAACTCTATAGAGCAAATTATGATTGCCGCTTTAAACACTACTCACATTCAAAAATTTCCACTGGAAAAGTAAGCTACGTCAATGTTCCAATTTTATTGTTCCATCGTCGTGTGAAATTCGAATATTTTTAAATTTTTCCATTGGCGGTCTTAGAATTTATTATACTTTAAACCGAAAGAAATTTTTTCACTGCTAGCTACAAATAGCTTTTTTAAATGTGGGCGCAGTTAAAATGGTTTACGTTTTGCGTTTAGGAGTGCAAACGGGCTAAACTGTAAGACCAAGAGAGAACATTTTAATCGAGAAATTTACATTCATATATTCTCCCAGGTTTATACAAGCGTGTATCTTAATGGAAACAAAACCGAGTTTGATGTTTGTCAGTGATTTCTTAAAAGAAAGATATGCTAAACTAATATAATAAATAATAAATTTAAGACCACCCTGTGTTCAATTTTATTATTTATTATTTTTATGTCAGGGTTCTTCTTTTCTTCTACATCCGTCATCTAAACTAATGTAATAATTACTAACTTACGCAAATAAGTATTGTCTATTAATAATTAATCAATACACAAGCTTCTTTTCTATGTAAATATTTTTACCTTGACGATATTCTTTATCCAGTATCTCATTAAGATAATATGGTTAAATGTAGACAAAATTAAGTGACATGAGAGCCTTCCTTTACTTTCAAAGTCTGTATATACTTTTTACTCTTTAACTATTCATTTATTCAGATGAATAATATCAGCCGCACCTCTACAAAACCGTTGAAGGCCAGATTACAAAGGCTTTTTGTTAGGCTATGATCTCAAGTTCTTATTCTAGTCGAACATAAACATTTGTTAAAACGATAGAGTACGATTTCGTCTAATATATTAACAAAAGTAATTCACGGCTAGATCTTGCGTTTATAATCCCCCTCCCCCTCCCCCACGGATTAAAAGGTGAAAATGTTTACAAAAATTCAAAAAAATTCCCATATGTGGATGATCACTACTTTACAAATAAAACTTTTCACTTTCAGATTTCATTGCTGAAATTTAATTACTGCAAATAACGGTTTCAATTAAATGGTATGAGAAGATGGCAACTTTACGATCTATTGTCTAAACGTGGCATGTAACGCTGAACTATTTTTACTCTTCTTTACTTTAACGCTATTAATGTCTTTAAGTCCTTTTTATAAAAATATCTTCGAAATTCTTTGCTATGTACATAAATCTTGGGTAAATATCGAACAAATTACAAGGAGCTCATAATAGTGAAATTAATAAGGAGAGTGAAAAAAATGCAAGAAATTAAACAAAAGACTTTCTTTACGATTATTTTTTATTTTATATTTATTTTATTTTCATTTTACTTTCTTTGATTTCCATCTCTCAACTATTGAAAAAAGTTTTAACAAGGGGTGGATGTTTTATAATTAATATCTTGGGCATTAATACTTTAGGATAATAAAATTTTCATTAATTTTAATTTAATTTATTTTAATTTTAAACAAGGCCTACTTGTTTTTACCGAAAAGAAGGAATTTTTACAGATTTCATAAATTCCGAAAATAGCTTTTCCCTTTCAGTGACTCAATCTTGACATTTTGCGCATTACCCGTCTCTTAGTTTATCTATATACAGGGTGAATACAAAAGTCTGAACCGAAGCAGATATGTCAATTTTGATGAATCCAATGAATAGGAAGTTGTGGGCGGCCTATCCCATGGTGCACTTTTCATCATCCCAAATATGCAAATTAGGACACATTCAAAATTTATCTCAAAAACCGTAAGGGATAGAGAAAAAAACCCAATTGCAAACTTGTTCAGCATAAAAAAACAAACAAAACAAAAAAAAAATCATCCAAATCGGACCAACCAATCACCCACAATCAGAAGATCATGTTGACCATTTCCGGAACAGTGTAGCTTGCCATCCTGGAATTGTTCTGTCTTCTGGGTGCTGAAACATGTCTTTTATTTGCTTTTCCGCATGAAAGTGAATGTGAGTATGGTAATTTATGTTAATTTTTTGATTTGCATGCTTTACATGGTGGAAATATCAACATTCAGTTTTCTTTGTCCAGTGTGACTGTTTGTACGCTACAAACAGTTCACCACGTGATTGTGGGTGACTGGTTGGTCCGATTTGGATGATTTTTTTTGTTTTATTTGTTTTTTTATGCTGAACAAGTTTGCAATTGGGTTTTTTTCTCTATCCCTTACAGTTTTTGAGATAAATTTTGAATGTGTCCTAGAAACTTGAAATTTTGTACAGAGGTTCTTTACAAAATGTAAGTGAGCACTAAGAAGGGGTTTTTGGAAATTCAACCTCTAAGGGGGGGTGGGGGTGAAAGTTTAACACATTAACTGGTGTTGCACTGTATACTTAACACATTAACTGGTGCTGCACTACAAACGTAACACATTTACTGGTGTGACACTACATAATTAACCATATTAACCTCTTTTAGGGGGGGGGGGGTAACGACTTATTAACAACGAGCATAAATATGATTATGCAATGAAAGGACATAGATAAGGCAGTGTTTATCGAGGAGGCTAGGGAATCACACGGGTATTCCTTGAGCTCCCTAAAAACGTCCAGACGACTGGCGAAAATTTGTGTGTTTATCAAAAAAAGAGAAAGAACGAGTATTGATCAGTGAAATTTGCAACAGAAAGATAAAAAGCTATCCGGGCATTGGAAATATCTGAACAACGATAGCTCCGCTAGAGCAGGAGGGTATAAGAGTTTCTATGCAAGGGCAAGGGAAATTTTAAAAGATAGGTCTAAAGTATCCAGTGATGCTCCCCGGGGATGAAGGTGGATAACATTTTAATCTGAGACAGAACAACAAGAGGGTAAGTAAAGTCCCGGGCAAAGTGTGCAATATAAGTAGGTTCATTAAGAATGATGGTTCCATCCCACCTCTGAGAATTATAAAACAAAATTGAATTTGTAACAATAAGTAGAGTTCCTGTTGTTCGGGTTTTTTTTAGAAGTTAACATTTTCTTGGAAATATTTTATAATGATCAGTAACTGGAGATAATGGAGAGTTAGCAGACTATTGAGAAAGAGTGAAAGATGACAGAGGACGCAGTTCCTTCGTTCGAGCTACAGTTGACGACATAACCGATAACAAAGCTTACATAAACTCAACTCTTCAAACCAACAACCGTATGGTGTTATGTCCTATAATAATCTTTCGAAGGATTATAACAATAATTCATATCTATCGAAATGCCAGCGAAGAAATGAATGAGTATTGGGCAGAGATGACAAAAAGTTATCCGGGCATCGGAAACATCTGAACAACTGCTTTGTCTGTAGACGGAAATTGCAGAATTACTGAAAACAAATTTATTATTTAACTTCATGATGTTGTTCTGTTTAACCTACAACTGTAATTATCTCGGGCAACGCCGGGTGCCTCTGCTAGTAGCATATAATTTAACTTGTTTTGATATTCCACTTGGGGTGTAATAAAAATACTTTTTAAGAAAACCAGAATTGTTTTATTAATTTGAAAATCTTAAAGCTAGATTGTAGAGAGATTCGTTTATTAATAATTCGCGTGTTTACCTTGAGCTACTCTTTCCATTATTAACTTTTATCATCTTTGAAATTGTAATCCTCTCTATCAAAGAAAACCAAAATATGACTTTCAGATAAGCAGCCTGAAGATGGTATTTAACCTTCACGAATACAAATATCTAATCTCTATTATTAATCAATATCTATATTATTTATGTTAGCCTAATCACTTAAATGTGAATCGAAATATAAAGTTTTAATCAAGATGGGAAAAAAATACGCAAATGTTTATTCATAACCGACGATGAATAAATTAATAATTACATAGGAAAAAGTTTGAGTCAAGAAAAAGCTGAGGATAAAATCTTGTTTAAAAGTGTACAATGTATTTTACACTTCAACAATAAAAATATTGAAAACAATTATTTATTGAAATAGTAACAAACAAATCTATTTCCCTCACTTAGCATGGAACATTCCTAAAGTTTATTTTCACTCAAATCCTAATTCATTTTCATATCATTTCCAATGTGTGTTGCACGAGACGATGACACGTCGCACAACTAGAATGTATTCACGTTCAGTCGCTCCCCTGAAAGGCCGCTACCCGTATGGCGATCAATAAATAAACAAAAAGGAATAGAGTTTTATTCGATGGATCAATCTGAGAAACTTTTTGTTTATTCTGTTGGTCAACTTTTAACTTAAAAATTGTTTATATAACTTTTAAAGGCTTACTATTTTTAAGGACTTTATATTTTTTTATTTAAGCGCGTACTTTATACAGGGTGACCCAACTTATCCAGCATAATTGTTTAGGAACATTGTATGGTTCAAATGGAACAAAAAATGTCCTATAAACATTACGTCTAGTTTCAATCGTGTGTGAGATATCGACGTTTGTCTATTTTCTTTTATTTAGAGCCTTTTCCTAGAAAAAATGTAGGTTTACCTATTTATTCTTAAATGTACTCTTCCTGTTTTGCATATGCCAAACATGAAGAGGAATCGTCATACTTGTAGTCGAGCAATTACACCCGACCTGATTGTGGCAGCTACCAGCTCAGTTGTCCGAAGATGTAACCAGTGCATTGGAGCTGGGGGCAACCATTTTGAGGGCTTCCTCGACATTGATTTGTTACTTTCTTCTTATTCTTATTCCTTGTATCATTTTAGTTTTGTTTTGTAGTTCAATGTGATGTTCTATCAGTATGCAGAATAAAAGTGATTTGCACTCTCAAGTGTTTTATTTATTTGCTTTTACAACTCTACAATAAAATAGACAAACCTCGATATCTCACACACGATCGAAACTAAATGTAATGTTTATAGGACATTTTTTGTTCCATTTGAACCATACAATGTTCCTAAGCAATTTTGCTGGATAAGTTTGGGTCACCCTGTATACAGGGTGTTTTTGAATTGAGTACAGATTTTTTGGGAGATGATAGAAGAGGTCCTTAGAAGTATTTTTTGTCATATGAACATGGAGTCCCCGCAGCTCCGTTTACTTACAATACTGCATTGAACAATCAAATGACACCGGGACGCAGTGTGCGTTGGTAGCCTAGATTATTTTATTTTTTTTTGGGGGGGGGGAGAAATTTGCATAGAGGAATTTAAAAAAAGCAGCAGATGAAACAACAAATTGCCTGAGGTACGAATGCAAAATTAGGAATTTCTTCGTTTGCTGATCATATTTTAAGAGAAAAACCACGATTATTCCACGGATTTATTTGAAATCTTTCATACTTGCAAAGACGAGAGGTTGTTACATTTTTTAGAATCTATCGAGATTGTCAACCACTGGCCTTCAGTGAAGAACGTATCAGTCGAACAGACGAATTCAATTTCAGAAACGCGCTTTCGGTAGATTTTCAACTCAAAACTTCGTATCAGTCGACTAGGCGAATCAAGTTCAATTTTCCTCTTGTTAAATTAATAAGCACCCGTATATCTTATTTCTCGTTATTGTGCTATTGTTTTTGAAAGCAGTTTGCAGTCAAAGTCTTTACAGATCATCTCCAGGCCACTGGTTAATCTTCTGCTGTAGGGGAGGACAAGAACATTTTTGTAGTCATCTTTTCCTTTTCTTTAACCATATCTATTATTTTTTTATTTTATTTTATTTTATTTTATTTTATTTTATTTTATTTTATTCGTTAATCTGTCTACTAGATGTTTTTCATAATCATTAAACTTAGGATACGACTAATAATAAAGTGCGTCTAATTCGGTGATGGAATGCCGCCAGTTTTTGTAAATAGCAGTGGTTGGAGTCTTTAATGTAAGGTGGGATGAAATTTTTCTTTCTGTGAACATCAAACTTATGAATGATAAGCAAATCTAAGAACGGCGGTCTTCAGTCCTCCTCGGCTTCCATTGTGAACTTTATATATGGGTATAAATTGTTGAGACTGCTTAATATCGTATTGTTTTACATCGAAGATAGTAACTATATCGCTCACGTTATCTCTTCACACAATCAGGAAATATTCGAACGAATTCAGGGCATGTTCTCTAGTTTCCTTATAACTAGAACCATGCGGCTATCCATCGGTGTTCCGTTAAACATTTTGTTGAACACTCCATTGAATATAAACACTTTATTATTATACACTATCAAGTTCATGACTAACATGAAATAATTAACGAGGCCTATAGGACATCATTTTCATGTAGATCTTTTCATACTGAGAAATAGGCTCTCAATATCAAATGATATTAAGTATTATATCAAATAATGCTGGCTCTTAAGTATCTTACACAGTTCAATGCTGGTTTTTAATACTGAAATCTATGCCAGGATTGTTAAACGGTGCAAGAAAAGTTTTAAACATATCCTTTCCTAATTTGTGGTAGGGGAATCAATAGAGCTGGTAAATAGTGACGTCAGTTCCTGGCCCGTTGCCTAGCGATTCCAAACTTAGGTTTAACTTCTCTATGCTTTTCAATGGCCTTACAACACATTGTTAAATTTAATGTTTGGAATCGCTAGACAACTGGCCAGAAACTGACGTCATACTTGCCAGCTCCGTAGCAACGCCTCCTATAAAGAAAGCCTCCGCACTGAAACGTCATACATTGTTACATCATCATACTTCGTCCTTTGTTACCGCATTTCTACCAATAATAAGCTCTAAATTTGGTCGACTTATGATGATGTAACAACATATGACGTTTCAGTGCCGAGGCTTTCTTTATAGGAGGCGTTGTCCGTAGCCCACGAGAGAGACAGGCCGGGGCACTAAAAAGTCACATGACCAAAGTAGATCGAGCAACAATCCACTCTTCATTGTTTCCATCTTGGATTTCAACAATCAGCGTTTTTTCGTTTGTTGGAAAAATGAAGAGTGGATTGTTGCTCGATCTATTTTGGTCATGTGACTTTTTAGTGCCCCGGCCTGTCTTTCTAGTTGGCTTTGTGCCAGCTCTATACAATGCACAATACAAAATTTTGTGTTTTGTTGTGGAGACTGGATAATGGGTTTTTTTTCAGCTTTCTCTACGGGCTTTCTTCTAACTCGCTATCGAAATATTCTTCTTCATCTACTGTCATAAATGGTTAGACTTATCGTCATTTATATACATAATAGGTTTCTTTTTCAGATCAGTTAAATTTTTAATTTTTAGATCTATTGAGATTGTCAACAATAGGCCATCCGATGAGCTACTGAATAACGATGATGGTCCGATGCCAGTGGCTGACATCGTACCTCCAGCTAAATTTAATGTAAAATAAACTCTTGTCATGATTCATGCTTTGTAAAATTCACTGACTGGGCTAGTTGTTCATGTTGTAATTATAAATTATGTGTTCTTCTTTTGTTATTCATTCACTGATGAAGGAGGCATAGCCCCGAAATGTACAAACTGGGTCATTAAACTCTTTTTTGTGTGGATTGGTGGTTACCTTTTTTAATCTCCTTCCTTATCCTAAAGTCATGTTTGGCATTTTTATTTGAGGAGGAAACTCTAAATTTTTAATAATAGTTAAAATATTAACCCTTTAATTAAGTTCGAGTGCACGTAACCACTTGAAATATGTGCCGCTCGAATTTAGTGCATCGTAATAAGTTTTCTTTTGGTCCTGTGATTTCTTCACGGGGGAAATACTCAACATAGATTAATCTTACTGGAATAAAAGTAACGTTAGATTGTTGATCTTTTTTTTGTCCGATAATTCTTCAACCGTTATGCAGGGTAAATTAAAGTAATAAATTCATTCCATTCTATATTACAGAGACATAAACGAAAACTGAGTGGCACAATTATATCTTACTACGAACTACTATTTTCATGCCTAATTTGTGAACTATTGTTTATATTTAGTTCAATCTCAATCATATTTTCTCTCCTTTAAAGCAGCTTTGTTAATTGACTTAATGAATTCACAGTTTTAGCTAAGCATACTGATAATAAAAGCATAAAATTCAGCTTAGAGGTTAGGTTCCGTTCATGAAATTAAGCTGCATAATTCTTCATATAGACTCAATGTACGAGAAGGTTGTTGATTCAATTAATGGTCATACATAACCTATATAAGGCATCTGATAATGGTCTATTTATCAATTTTGGTAATACAAATTAATTGTTTCTTTTTGCGTCATTGTATCATACGATTCATAGATGTGTGACTTATTTAATATACCTTATAACGGATACATAAATGATATCTTTAGACCAAGAAACACAAAATCAAGAGACTATCAAATTTAAATATTCAAAAATGACTGATTATTACTGTATGGACTTAACGCTGGATAAAAAACGATAGATGGAGAGGAGGAGGGAGATGAGACTAGATAAAATAATGTTGATGCTGAAAAAAGTGTAAATGTATCTATCAGGGAACAATACTAGCATCGAAAATTCTCAGAATTCAAATCAGCTTGGTATGGAATTCAATTGTGATGACGACAATAACAGTGATGGAAGGTTTTAAATTGCAAATTGACGAATAGAGCTTATTAAAGATCGTGGATGAAGGATGCTATTCGGACAGAAAGAATGTATAAAAAGGTGATCTATTGCAATAAGTGATCATTGAAAAATAAAAATAAACGTCTTAATCTGATTTGCAAGGCTAATAGGTATAACCTTGATAAAAAAAAAATTAATGTTGCAAAAATACGGAATAACATGAAGAAAACTATGAATACAATTAACAATAATAAATTCAATGCGCTTTATAATACGTATTTATTGGAAAATTACTAACAAATGGTTTCGCCTTTTATACCCGGCTTCTTTAATATTATTATCATCATCACAGTTTGAATAAGCCGGGTATAAAAGGCGAAACCGGTTGTTAGTCATTTTCTAATAAATATGTATTGTAAAGCTTCTATCTTTTTAAGTAATGACACAATACAAAGACTTTTAACAAGAAATAACGAAATGAGTGAATACTGCAATGGGCTGAAATGAAGCTGAGTTTAACTAAAATGATCATAACTTTGCATATAAAAACATTTCACCATTGTTCTCAATGTTCCTATGTTAGATCCCTTATCAAGAATAGAAACATTTTATTCTGTTTATTGAAATAAACTGAAGAATTGTTACAACTTGTAATAAATTTTTATATCATTAGATACAGATTAATATTCATACTCACATTTCTGGTGTTTAATTAAAGCGAATATTGCGCAAACTGTGCTAACGTTGTTAAGTCCGCAGAAAAATGCTTTTCAAATACGAAGCGCTTAATGCAAACATAGCAATACAATTTTCATTTCACATCAAATGAAGGAAAAAATATTCAGCCGTAAAATTTAATAAAAGGCCAAATCTTCTTTTACGACAAGTAATAATAACTGATAAGGGATTACGCGAGAGAAAAAGAATTTGGTTATGACAGATTTCGTTTTCATTTATGAAACTAGGAAAAGGACATTAACGAGACAAACCTTTTCAATCAATGAAAGCACAAATGCCGTCACGTTTATTCTGAATATTATGTAGACTTTAAACGCAAGGTGAATATTAAAAGGGATTTTATTTTTGGTTTTATTGAATATACATAGCCGTGATTTAGAACCTAAATGATATTTGTATTAAAAATATACGTGAATTGAAGAAGATTGAATGCTCAGAAATAAACATCTGATGAAATTTTTAACCTAAAAACTGATGATTGTTACATATTGTAATGACAAAAGCATAATAAATATCCTAAGCTTACGGTGAACAAACAACAAAGAAATTTAATTAAAAATAATTTATGAAAGAAATAATTGCCATCAATTCAAGTTCGAGGCACTTGCGCAGGCATATTGGAAACACGGATTTTAATTCTAAAACATTGATAGCCATAATTCAAATAGAGGAACTACTAGTAATGAAAGAAATTTTACTTGATTCTTTATTCCACGAAATATTTATTTTATTATCTGTATAATCTCCTTAACGACATACTTTATCACGTTGTTTTAACGCAACAATTCCGTCGTCTTTGCATTTCGTATCCAAGAAACCTATGATTGCCAGTAGCAGATCTGCGTCTCTGTAATTTTTTATATCTTCTTTCTTTCTTTAAAGTCTGATGTCTCCAATGCTTCGTGTACCACAAAAAGTGAAACAGACAACCATTTTCAGCGATCGCCATCTGGTGAAAAGAAGACAAATGTCTGAAGGAGATTTTCGGTCACCAGTCAACGCCACCTAAAAAACAAGGCCTGCTCACGTAGTCAACGAGAATGCCAGGCCCTGGTGAGGAAAAGTCACCTGTAGTCCGACCAACAATCCAACATTAAGCGTTTCCAACAAACGAAAAAAATATCGATTGTTAAAATCCAAGATGGAAACAATGAAGGTTACATTTGATGATTCATTTTTATTATCCACATGGGCCTCAAGCATTATTCAAAATTTCAAAAACTGATAGAGTTTGGGTACCAGTGAAAAAGGTTTTGAGGAAACTATCACCACTGGAGTTTACAACCATGACGGGCCAGGGCTACAACATACTGGGGTAACTGAAAAATTATGTCAAGAAATTTCTCAACTGCTCAATACAGTGATGACCTTTCGACAAGTAGAGTAAAGTAAATAAAATGACTTGAAATGCCCAAAGACAAGTATAGTTTATCAATTACAAGAATTTAAAAATAGCCGTGTTTTTTTTAAGGTTTGAATGCACAAAAGGAATTGAATCTACCATAAAATGTAACCAGGCTTACGTTTTGCTTTTCAGTTATTTTAATGTATATTATTATTTAAACATATTCATAGGTACTCTTCATTTACAGTTTACACATTTTGTACATATAGGCCTAAGTTTCTTCTATTATTAGAATGCAGTATATCAGTCCTTTCATCAGTATTTATGACCGTTTGCATTAACTGTGTATTCTCAAAAATCTAAATTAAAAGAAGTAATTATAAACCTGGCTAAAAATAATATTAATATCCATATGCTGCCTATATTGTACTAACAGGACATTTATTTTTCACTAATGTAACCCACTTTTTTTTCAGTGTTTTAACACTTCAGGCGTCTCCATCAATGTGCGTTGCACTATGTATTTTTGCTTTTTTCTTTAACAAAAAAATACTTTTGATTAAAACACAATGATGAAATTTTATGTGTTGATTACCGGTTACACTGGGCAACAAAATTTCAAAAAGTTCATGCTTCCGAGATAAAAATAGTCATTTCTTAAGGAATTCAATGTGCTAACACGAATACAACTAAGAAAAAGCTGGATTGGCTACGGTTTCTTAGTAATGTATACGAATTTTTAAGAAAAATACATATATGTAAATATTATAATACATATTAAGAATATCTTTATCATCTTCGGACTTATGTTTTCTTTTGGCCTCTCGTTTGTAAGCCTCGTGGGGTGTATGTCTGATGATTTTGTGACCTCCCTCTTTAATTTTGAGTGCAACTGAGTTGAAGGAATTTTTCATAAAGGTGCTTGAATGCTGGTCCATTCTTATCCATGACTTTTACCAAGTTTTTTACTAGGCCGAACTTGATTTGTAAAGGAGGAATGATGATTTTATGTAGTTCTGCCAAGGGTGGAGGTTGTACATTCGTTTCTCCAGGCTTAAAATGTGCTACTATACAAAGGACAATACGTGAGCCAATCAACTTTTTTCAATGCGATATTCGTGTTCAACACGTTAAATTCATTCAGGATTGGGTACTTTCACTTAAGAAGCAATTTCATTGTTGCCCAGTGTTATTAAAAGGGTATTTTGTGAAAATTTCAGATTTTTTGATGCAGTTCTTTTTGAGATATACCTTTGAGATATAAACTTTTTGTTTGAAAATCGGCAATTTTGGACAAGTTGCGATATTTGAAGGCCCGTAAAAGGAGGCATTTAAAAGTTTTGAAAAAAAATTTTAAGTCTTGCCCTCTATTATATCTTTAAGGGGGGGAAATATTAAAATTGTGTTTTAATCCCTTCTTTGGAAACAATTCCCTAAATTCTTCAATTTATTCCAATCAAAGCACATTTTTCTAGTTAAGTTTTAGGTTATTTCCTTAAACTGTAACACATTTTTGGCCATAACATGATTTGTAGATAGATTCCTTTAGAATAAGATGGTTTTTATTTCAAGTTGATATCTTAATAAATAAAAAATTTATTTAACTTATCGCTAACCTCTAAAAACGCCAAAAACGGCTGGTCCCTATAAACAAAATGCCTCCTAGAGTCCACAGTGGTAGTGGTAAATTTTTTTAAAAAAATCATTTTATACTTCTAGATACATACATAAACAGAAATTAGATATATAAAAATAAAATAAAATATGTCAGCAACACCCATTGGTTGATTTCATATGGATTGACCGCGGCATTTTTATTTCTGTTCATATCTCAGTTATCATTCAAATTCGGACCCATGGTCATATGAATTTGTTTGCTTAGAATCACCCATATTACCTCCCCTAAAAGTTTGTACATTGAATTTTGAATCACCCTGTATAGCAGTTTCGTTTTTATTGCAAAACGGACCTTACTATACGAATAACCCTCGTATCTTTAAACTCTAGTCTACTGTATCCAAACACGCGTGGATTCTTTTGTAACCTCATTATTTATATATTTATTTATTATCAATAAGTATCAATACATTTTTCAAATAAGAATAACATATTTGCGTTTCCAATACGTTAAATTACTTTTTCCTCTACTCCAAACTTATCCTATAACTTATATCCGTGCGTCATCTCATTCGTTCCTTGCTCTAACTGCTTTCGAACAAAGCCATATTCTGTTTCCCATACCGATTCGCGTGCATTGTTTTTCACATATGTCATTCGACCCTGGATATTCGGAAAGAATCTTAAAAAAAAAGAAATGACACATCATCAACAATATCATCGAGTACATAGCTTCTTCTAGGCATACATTCGTTTATAAAAATATTATTTGCCGAGATATGTGCGTTCTTTTTTACCCTCTTCATCAGATACATCTTTACTCTTGAGTAGTAATTAGTGTAAGTGATTCATTTATAGGATTATACTATGTATACAGTATACTTAAAAGGTGTCTATTTTATCTACGTCTTTCCAAATGTACAAAATTTCCGTGCAATGTACTTTCTGTCAAACAAAGAATTTTCTACTTTCAATACCAAAATTCAAAATTCTATACAGTCAGCAAACGTATGATTCTTGCACTCACCTTTCTCTTGTAATGGTGAACTATAATCTTCAGCTAATCAAAATAAATGAACCTAATTCTTGTATTTATTAGATTTGAAAAGGTTTTCTTATGTTGCAATATGAATGCTACATTTGAGGCTTTATCCTTGTTCATCAAGGGGAAAAAATCCCCTAAGGTAATAAAAAAAATATTAGACGGGAGTTGAAGAGTTTTTCTTATTTAACATTGGAATGATAAATATATATATATTAGGGAACATTATAAAATTGAAAAAGAGAAAAATATAAACATTTCTTAATTAATGAAAACGAAAGATATTATTTAAAGTTGCTTAATAGTAACTGTTTTTCCTTCTGAGGTAAATTATTTTCATTTATGAAACACTCAGTTTACGATGCTTAATAGCACGTTTACTGTAAAAGCGTCATCGACGCTGA
Organism: Rhysida immarginata; assembly: GCA_023313115.1. NCBI lineage: Eukaryota > Metazoa > Arthropoda > Chilopoda > Scolopendromorpha > Scolopendridae > Rhysida > Rhysida immarginata. The sequence continues at coordinate 1,082,296 of JAHWFO010061155.1, forward strand.
CACATAATTAAATTTCTGAGTAAAAACGTCGTGTTGTTATGAAACAAAAATTGATCATTTCGCGTTGCACTTGCAATATTTTATCATATAAGATTTTCTTTAATTCCAATTTTTTTACAATATTAATTTTTTAAATAAAGTATGATACCTCGTTAAGGAAAAACATTTTATTATTAAAAGAAGAAAAGGGGAAATATCTAACTTAAATACGTGATTAATTTAGAGAAAATTGTAATGCAAAAGATTGAGAAGTTAAAAAATATAAAAGAGGGGGAAAATAATTGTTTTATAGGAACTGCTATATTTGGTAGTTTCTTCATATAAGGAATCATAGAATTGCAAGCACCTTGTTAAATATTTACTTTCACCATAAAACATTATCACATGAAAGATTTAATATCACAGTAACGTTGAATTATTTTTATAACTGTTTAGATGTTTAATATTTTATTCTTATGGCTATATGGTGCTTGACATCTCTTGTCACAAGGAATTCACTTCTCTTAATTACATCTATTTAGAATTCGAAACGGTGCCTCTTGAAAATTGTCATGACTAATACAGGGTAAATAATGTTATTAAAATATAAAAGTGTAATTACTAACGCTTGCTGTATCTGTTTCTCATTAAATAAATTCAATTGTAATGTAGGAAGGCAGGTGAAAGAGAAACCAGATAATGGCCCAGATAGTTGCTGCCTTCAACCCCTCCGTCTCTCCCTGTGGCAATGAGCCTTACTTTAGTATTGAATATTTAATTTCCTCAAGTGAATTAACAGCCCCGTTCCAGCAGTTAACATTAAATGGCTTAGCGCGCTTCAATTCCAATTAGGCGTAACAATTCCTATATAAACAAAAAATTATTCTCCTTTGAAGATCAGTATTACCTTAATAATCATAATTTTGATATTTAGTCTAAGTAGGGAAAAAGTTTTGAATAAAGTGCAAAGTTTCTTTTTTTTTGTCAAAAAAAGCAAAAACTTCAACCCACATAATTTACCAATTATTTTATACGCATTTCGGCTGCTACATGTTTTGTTGTTGAAGGATGGGTGCTTAGTAGCTGAAATACGTACAATGTTGAATTTCAATTTGCCGGAGATTGTGTAAAAAATCCGAAATCCGAAATTTCCGACGGATGTTAAAAATAGTAGACAGATGTTTTAAGGCCAAATATACAGGGTGATTACAAAAGAACTTCACACTTTTAAAAATTGATTACATCAAAGCTATTTAGAATATAGACAAACCACATACGGATTCTTAAAGAAAAACTCTTGAAGTTTATTGTGACACAGTTAAAGATGTTCAATATGCCCCCCTGTAGTCGAATTCGTCCCAAACCCGCATTAACATGTCTCCATCAATCCCACGTATCGCTACCGTAATGCGTTCTTTCAGCTCGTCTAAGTCACGGGGAAGGGGTAGGGTGAAGACCTTGTCCTTTACACACCCCCATAAAAAGAAATCACAGCGGTGGATTGATCGAGCAAACAATAACCTGGAACTTGCAAAGTGGCCACCGCGGTGCCCCGACCTCACACCTTGAGCGCGAAAACGTCATTCATTGTTACATCACCTATGATAGGGTCGTAGCAATACCACCTCTACTCAAAGCCTGAGCGCGAAAATTTCATTCATTGTTACATCATCTTACCTAGTCATAATTTAGGGCTTATTATTGGTAGAAATGCGATTAAGGATGACTACCTATGACGTTTTAACAATGTATGACGTTTCCGCGCTCAGGGTTTCTCTTTAGGTGGTGTTGGTCGTAGCCCACGAGAAAGACAGGCCCTGGCCAACACCACCTAGACAGAAGGCCTGCGCACAGAAACGTCATACATTGTTACATCACACTAAAGCGGCTATTGTTAATCGTATTTCTACCAATAATAATCCTTAATTTAGCCGTTTGATGATGATGTAACAATGTATGACGTTTTCGCGCTTAGGCCTTATCTTTAGGAGGTGTTACCATAGCCTAATAATGAGAAGTCTGTTCACTCCGGGTCGGTTTCATTGTTATAGCTGTTGCCAGATCGACGTCCTACAACAATAATAACGACAGCAGCGCGCCAAGCGTTCAGTTATCTCCTTCTCTTTTCTGGATCTATTCAGGTACTATTTTGCTATTGAGTTTTGTATATGACAGGTCGTTATCAAAAGCTTTTTACGATTTTCTTCATCGCATTTTATCTGACTGCAAAAAAAGGTATGTATGCAATTTTCTATTCATAACAGCAAGAATAAAAAAAACTTTAGAGGTCCTATAATTTTTAAAAAAAGATTTTAATTCATCTAATTTAGGGAATCAAATGAAAACCATTTTCATCAAATTTTCTAATATGGCAAAATCCTTTTTATTTCAAACTATTTTGAATAAGAGTTCCGTTATAACAACCTTAATTCATATAGCTCCACGGTTGTTTTATTTTCTTGTTGTTTTTTTTGTTTGTTTTGTTTTTCTTTTCGAAAAGAAAAAAATAGAAAAACTTTTAGTGTAAAGGACTTGGAAATTAAATTTCTTCATAAAAATTTCCCCAATTTAATAAACGACATTTTGTCTCCGTTATGATTGCAGTAGTAAACAATGGATTTGACTTAGAGTTAGTCCGCCACTAGGGAATTTAGACAACATTTGAAAACGAGAGTGAACAGACTTCTCATTATTAGGCTATGTTGTTACCCCGGCCCAATGACGTATATTAAAGATAGACTCCGAATCCTATTGTTAACAGCGGCAAAAAGTGAAGCAAATTGAGCCATGATAGTTCTGGGCAGGAGTGAGCCGTGGAGTAATTAGCTGTCTGGCGGCTTTGTTTTTGAAGATTTTGGACCCGAGGAATTATTAATTCAAAACCATTATTCAAAGTTGTTCTGCGTACAACTGTACAAACAGACAAGAAAAAGGATCAGGAATCATTTTCCACAAAAATAAATCAAAAATACGTAACTAAAATGAAAATACGTTACTAAAAGACAATCGAAACGAAATTGAAATTGAAACCATGATCGAAAAATTGTTTATAAAATATAATAAAATACTTCAAATACAAAGTAAACGAAAAGATAAACTTATCACTCCGTGATCGGCATGTGAAAGAATTATTAATCAGCTACTCTCGTGTTTAGCCATGTGTTTTGCATCATCTTCACTCACTTTCAGCCATGACAGTTCTGGGCATGGAACTTCCCAATTTGCTTCAAGTTACAACAATAGGATTCGGAGTCTATCTTTAATATACGTCATTGCCCCGGCCAACGCCTCCTAAAGATAAGGCCTGAGCGCGAAAACGTCAGACATTGTTACATCATCATGCAAAGACATAATTCAGAGCTTATTATTGGTAGAAATGCGATTAAACGTGTCTTCGGATGATGATGTAACAATGTATGACGTTTTCGCGCTCAGGCTTTGAGTAGAGGTGGTGCTGCCTGAGCGCGAAAAATCATACATTGTTACATCATCATCCGAAGATACGTTTAATCGCATTTCTACCAATAATAAGCCCTGAAATGCGATTAAACGTATCTTCGGATGATGATGTAACAATGTCTGACGTTTTCACGCTCAGGCCTTATCTTCAGGAGGCGTTGCCCCGCGCGGAAAAGTCACCTGACCATGGTAGGCTGATCAACAATCCAACCTTTATCGTTTTCAACAAACGAAAAAAATACTGATTCTTAAAATCCAAGATGGAAACAATGAGGGTTACATTGTTATTCAGCCTAGGATGATCAGGTGACTTTTCCGCGCCGTGGCCTGTCTTTTTCGTCGGCTACGTCCCTACCGTACGTGATTTAACAATGTATGATTTTTCCGTGAGCAGGCTTTCTCTCTAGGCGGTATAGGGAGAAATTTCAAAACATAAACATTGAATATCCGCCATCTTTTGAGGGCATCGAGACCCATGGCTGCCATGGCTCTGAACTTATCCCATTGTTATACAATACATCCAAACACGCAACAAGTCGTTACCATCGTTATACAATAACAAGTCGGGCAAAAACGACGCACTTCGATGAGTAGCAGTATAGGATTGCCTTCCTCTTGCCCTCAAAAAATGGCAGCTGTACCCATCATTCAATGCGAAGATATTTTCCCCTATTGATTGGGCAAACTTCCAAGGTTTTTTTTTGGTTTTATTGTTATCATACAAACGTTTATTTTTCTAAAATAAAGACTAATAAGGATAAATAAAAAAATGTAAAATAAAAAATTTAAAAACACGCACTTTTACCTTAAAAATTGCAGTAAAAGGTAAAAAATATTATTTATAAAAAAAATAAGTGTGATGGCGGCTTAATATTAAATTTTATAAAGAAAATACTTCATAATAAAATAATCCGACACCACACTTTTAAATTATATATTTTACTTTTTACTGCAGTTTTTAAGATAAAAGTGTGCTTGAAAAGTGTTTATTTTATGTTTTTTTCCGTGTTAACCTGTCACGACAACAAAAAATGCGCAGGAATTGTTAACAGTTCAAACATGTGACATGAAAAGGTTTTAAATATTTTTATTGTTTATTTCCTGAAGGAGGACGATTGAGAGGAAACCTTTTCTACAAAAGTTGTTTTTATTTTCAATACCTGGCTAAACGACATCGACATCCTACTCTCCCATTTAAAGTTTTTGCGGACCCCGGGTGCGCCAATTTCCAGTCACTCCGGAAAATGCGATAGCCACCATTAAATTCTTCACGTAGTCTTTAATCATGTAAATTTATCCCCTGCGACGTCGAACTTGCGAGAAAAAAGCCGGGCATGGGGTGATATGATATATCTTGTATTAAAAATTAAGAATAATGAGCACAGATAAGCCAATAAATCAATTGGCACGCGAGATACGTAGCGAGCGCTGCGAATTGCCAGTTGGTAAGTTTTTTATATATTTTTTATATATTTCTTAATTATTAGCCGAATCTTTCGAAGTCTGATTTTCAGAGGTGCGGACAATCCATAAGAATTGTTTAAGATTGAGATTTTTGCATTTCTTTCTTCAATGCTCTCTTTTCTTAAAATTAGTAGTTTAGAGAAATAAGAAGAAAACCAAACAAAAATGGATAAAAATTAACGATTAAATGAATCACTGCAGTCATTTTGAATTTTAAGATCATAGTCGAAGTTTAAAAAATTTCAGAAAACTAACCTGAAATAATCTTTTTACAGATATATACATATACTTTGAGCCCAATCGCATAATGTTAACTTTCAGAGCACATATTTAAAAATCTTATTTCTAATAATTACGACAGGGATATTATCATCTTCTTTTCATTTCTTCAGTTTGGAAAACGTTAATTTTCAAAATAAAATTTAAAAAATATCAACACCTCTAATAAAATGTAAGGCTTCGTAAGGTTAATGAGCGCGTCAATATCTAGGTCATTCCTCCCCCCACCCCCCATTCACATGATCATACAATCCTTCACATTATATTTTACGCATTCCGGGGAGAAAATCAAACATCCATGCCCACGGCGGAATTCGAACCTGCGACACGGTGGATCCTAGAATTGGAACCAGAGCTCTCGGCCACCAGGCCGACTGAAATTGGGTTTATTTTCTTAATAAAGTGAAAGGTTGGAAACTAAAGTTATGCTACAACTCTAGGAACTTAATTTCTTTTTTGAAAGCCATCTTCTGGGCATTCCTCAGCTGTGCTAGAAAGCTTCTTTTTTGTTCGAATTTTTGTTACTTCAAAACTAGACTAAAAGGGGTCATATGCTGTTTCAGATGGATTTGCCATAGTAATAGGAATTTTTGAATTATAATCATTCTTTATAAGTATAATTAAGGACCAATCGTTTTATTATATGTAAACAACGCCGTTGCGTCTCTTTTATAGGCATCAAATGGTGGGGCAATATACCCGAATATATCCGATCATCTCCCACAAGTGCAACTTTTAAAAAATTATTAAAAAATTCGCTTCTATCTCATAAAATACCTACTAACTCCCTCTAAAACTTTTTACTATTTACTATATAAAACCCCATTTTTTTAAAAATGATTCTTATTATCACGTACATTTTCCTGCTGGAAATTTAATTACTAACCCCTCATCCGTTTTAACTCCATCATGAACTTCCATAAAAATTACCATTTTGTTAGGTTTTTTTTTAAAAGGATATATAATTCCAAACCTTTATTATAAATTAAAACTCAATATCTGTTATTCAATAACCCCGCCGGAGACCTCACACGTCGGCCAGCTGGCCATACAGGTTCCGGCCAGGGCTCTCTGTAAATCAATTCTAAATAAAGAAATAAATAAAGAAATAAAGAAGTTAGAAGTTAGAAAACCCCAAATTCCTTTAATGTAAACACTTCGTGAACCGTTTCTAATATTTCTATTCTCTCTATGAATTAAGGTAAAATAATTATTCACACTTTTGATCAGTAAAAAGAAAGTTTTATTCATAAGATTTACTCATAAGATCCAGCAAAATTTAGCGCTACTCAAGCTTAATCTGAATAGGCTTAATCCGCTTCTTACAAGCTCCTCCCATACCGCAAACGGAAAAAGTCATAAGCCGACGCTCTCAGAGGGCATCATAAAACCGACCTAACAAATGCTGCTGTCAAATAAATATTATTTACATTAAACGTGGAATTAATTGCTTAAACTCTTGATATTACAAAACCGTGACAGATAAGAAAGGCAAACAATTACAGTGGATAATGCAACAGAAAAAATTGAAGAAACACAAATGGATTGAGCTTAATAAAGTGTGATGATATAGGGCTTCAGACAAATGCTACTAAATCGAATACAAAGTGGGGATTCAGATAAGTTAAGCATGTATTAAGTTTTGCAAGTTAATATTGACAGCAATAAATTTTCTGAGTGATGCACGTGTGTTGTTGACACTGGTGGCAATTGCAAGGATATAAGTGTAACATATTTAGAGAAAACTTGGGGAAATATTCATTACAAATATTAAGGAAACTACAAAGGGGTCTTAAGCAAATGTTTTAATCTTGTAGTTTATAAAAAAGAAAAATGACAGGAACCCTTTTGATAACCTAGAAAATCTAGGCTTAGATAATGTGCCTGTTGAGTATTTGGCACTGATGTTTTGCCAATACCATCAAAACAAATTTCATCAAATTACAAAATAATTAAGGGATAGTTCTAGATCTTTTGGATGAAACTGAGAAATCACTAATTAGAATTGAGAAATTCGAATTGGACGGATGAGACCAGAATTGGAAATCAACGCCTGCTGAATGTAATTTCTCAAATATACGATACCAATGCAAAAAAAACCTGCCCCTAGTTCTTGGTTCTGAGTATTTGAGATGAACAAAGCAGAAGATGAATCCATCTTGCATCGTCAGGACTATGCAGAATGGCGGAAACAATGTGGAGAATGTTCCGTGAGAGTTTTTGGACCCACGTTTCAGAAGGCTTAACGCTCGAAGGCGCATGACTATAAATCATCGTTCATCCAATCACGCTTAATTTTTTTGAAATTTCTTTCGTTTTATTGAGTATTTTTCTTATTCAAACCCGTCAGTTTAAAAAAAATTCATAACAGTCTTATGCAGGGCATATATATACATTTGTAACAAAGTCGAGGATGATTCCTGGGATCAAACCAAGAATGAATGTCCCCATGAACATATATATTATAAAGCACTGCTACTGAGTTATATGCATTTGTCATTTGGTTTATGCACGATGAGGCTCTAGCGCACTTCAGTTTGGATGTCCGTCGGTTTATGGGGGCGGGGTTCTAGAAATTTTGGCCTCGACTACTTAGGTCATTTTGCGCGTTTTACACAAGTTATATCTGTACGCAGCCCGGGACAAACACAAACATCCATGCCCACGGCGAGATTTGAACCCACGATCAGGCGGACTCGAGAACTAGAAAGCCTACGTCCTAGCCCTCTCGGCTACCTGGCCGGCGTCGATTTGTGGACGACACATTTCCACGACTAGTGGGTCGGGCGTCGAGGTCCAGTGCAATGGCCTGCCCGGTTTCCTACTTTAACCCTATGAGCTGTTGTGATACATGAAAAGTATCCTGTATCATAATAATGTAATCTGTGGGGATAGATGAAAAGTGTGGTGTACGGTACTCCGGTTAACAACATCAACGATCTGGAATAGCTTATCAATAACGCCTGTTTCGCTGTTTGACGCATGCATTGCTGCTCATAACGGACATTTTGAGCATCTCTTGTGATCTGGCCAATGTACAACGCTTTGTAGGACATATATTTTTAGGGACATCCCAGGAATCACCCCCCCCCCGACATTTGTTACAGATGTATAGATACACCCTTTAAAATAGCATTCATTAAAAAATTTTACCTTATAATGCAGGTCGGTCCTTGCATTAGAACAATGCTCCTATAATAATTGGTTAGTTCATTAAGTTTTTGGACGCGTCAACATCAAGGTCATTTTGCACCCTTTTCACCTGACAACTATCTTTGCACATTTCTGAAGCAATTCGACGCGACGATTAATTTTAATCGTTTCAGGAACAAACACTAAACAGCGGGATTCGAACCCGAGACCCGGTAGATCCGAAAATGGAAAGTCTACGCTCGAGCGCTCTCGAGCACCGAGTTAGGGTAATATAGTTAGCATTGGATTACAATAACTTGAAAAACTTGTTGAAAAGTTTCCCTTACTTTGTTATCTATCTCAATACTCAGATTCCAATGGCCATTCATAGGATGATTAAAGTCCACGACAGATGCCTCAACAGTCGAATCTATACATTGGATTTTATTTAAAAAATTGTCTCTCTATCGTCTATGATGGAAATTTGATAATTGACAGGAATGCTATCAGTAAAAAAGTCGCTGTCAATATAAAACTGCTAAATATTAATCTTATTGATTAAAAATGACTGTACCAGAGTCTGTAGATGGAATCACAGATAGGCTAATCACAGATTAAGAATAAACACAGATGTGTCAAGTCATTGTTAAAAACCTAGCGGTTTGTGCGGTAAACCACAGATATGCGTAATGAATAGGTGTTTTGTTGCGTTTGAGCTTACCGCATGCACCGCTAAGTTTAGGCGCAACACTTTAAACAATGGCTTGGCACATTTGGGTTTCTTTAATCTGTGGATGGAATGATCGTCCAACTTTGAAAAAGCTAGTTTTTTTTTTCAAAATTCAGTCACTGTGAGTGTAGTGCGAACGGTGTTACTTAAGCAGATTCTTCAGTCATAAGAAGTACATTTTAATCTAACCTAATCTTAACTACAAACTTGCCTGGAATTCGAGTTGAACAAATACTGTGACTTTTCGGACATCCTGTAGCTAGATCAATGAATAGAATTTCTTCCACGAGGGAAAGTTGATAAGAAGGTCATTTCGTCGGCGATCTGTACTGACCAATGACTAATGATAACGCATTCCAAGTATTTGGTTTTGTGGGCGAAAACGAAAAAAAAACGGAATGAGGCGATAAAAGATCGAAATTATACATTATTATTATTATCTTTTTTTGCTAAAATTCTTTCGAAGAATACAAAAAAAATTCAGGCGGAGACATCAATAAGTTCGCTGTATCCGACTTTCATATGTTTGGTGGTTCGCCATAGCCGTATAATATAATTTTATATTTAAAGGAAATTGACGGGACCAAAAGTTTCGTTCGTTATAGCCGGGGTTCTCAATAAGTTTTAGGTCGACTGTGCCTTAAACAAACTGCAGCATTTATCAGGAAAACATCTTTATTGGACATTAGATAATTTCTATTAGTTTTAGTAGAATTTTTTTTCTGTTTCTATTTAAATCTCTGCTGTAGAAAGAATTCCTACACATAATACAGAAACGGGTAGTTTTTGCTCTTAGCAATAGTCTGATTTTGAATATTGCATCCTACTTATACAGTAGGATGAGAAGTTGGGTAGGAGTCTGATCATCCCAGAAAGCGCTGCCATCCATCTCTTTTCGAAGAATCATTCTGAATGTCGAGGAAAAATGGCGTGTCTGATTGCAATTTAATTTATAACCGGCCATGCAGTCTATTATGAAACAAGTTTGCATGGTAGGTTTTTAATTGTAGTGCTCGAAATTCAATGAATACATGGCCAACAAAAGCGAAGTCACGGCCGTAAGCACTTTTTAACAACGGAACTTTCGGACCATGTTATTCTAGACTGTAGTCAAAACAACATTCAACAATCAACACTCACCTTAGAAACAGGCACGGAGCAGGAAAATTTAGCATTTAGGATATGTTCCAGGGACCAAAGCAAGGAGAAAATATGATATGAACATGAGGTCGAAAATGCCCTCCGTTAGATACCAAGGAAGCCTGTGGCAGTCGCCGCATTGATTGGCGAACCCATTGGAAAATATCAGGTGTATGACGGATGATGTCGGAGCCATTCAGGATCCGCTGACGAAGAGTTGCAACATCTGATACTAGAGCAGAATATTCAACATTTCGAATCTGACATTGAAGAGAGCACATTTTCTTCAGACGGTTCTTTGAATTGTCGTAACTCCTCTTCCACTACAGGACACCTTCCAACAGTTATAATTCTAGAAAGAAGCGTTTTCAACCCATGTCCATGTGATTTTCTGCTTGTTTTGATCCCTGGAGCATATCCTGAAAATTTGTACAGACCATCAGAAAGACCCTGTATACGATATCGAGTGAAGCGCCAAAAATCTGAATCCCTAATTGACCAAAGGATAGCGTTAACGAAATTCAGTATAACTTGTGAAAGTCCTTATTAAGGAAAATAAATTCATTTGCAAAATAACTCGTTAAATTTTTATTTACTGGTGACTAAATTATCACTAGAAACTAATGAATTATCTATGCTTGATAAAGAGTATTACTAATATATAATAATATCTGCAATACGTTTCTAAAAAAATCAAATAGAGTATTTCTGAAAATGTAAATATCAGGGAAGAAAAAAACTCACGCACACAGAAAACGTAACCTACTTGTCTCTTTTGCTCAGGTGTTGCTATTGCAATATAAAATATATGCCCAACAATAAATAGCTTTAACAACAACACAACAACAAGGAAACTGCATTAATAGTTAGAAACAAACTCATTTCGTTATTTAATATCCGATGATATTTATCACATGATTTATTTGATAGCATTTAATAAAATATTACTATTTCAGAAGACTCCTTGGTAACACTCGAGAATACTGGTTTCGAGAATATTGTTTTATAGAAAACGCAAACAAATAAAATAAGCATTTTAGACTGATATTATGGCACAATATTGCTGAATCACATTTTCATGTTTTAAAAAACTTGATGTCTGGATGAAGTGTCTTTAATTAAAGAGTAAAAAAAATCCATTAATTTAAATTAGAATTAATGAAAATATGATTTCTGATTACTGTACTTGATGGTTAAAAATCTTTGAACTTGATGTAATATAAACTAGTCCAAAAAAATAAGTTAATAAGAAAATATGAAAAGAAAAGATCAAATCTTTAATTATTACTACACTCTAACCCCCTCATTCTTCCTGTCTTTCTTCCGCAAGGAAGAGCCCGGGAGACCTCATGATTTTTAAACTCGTTTATCTTGGCACTCAATAGGGAGAAAAAAAAAGTCGACACCACCTCATCGACTAACTATGCCATTTCATTAACCACGGAACAATGGGTCGCACACCATCGTGTGTTTGTCGTCGAAGCGGTTTTCAAAAATGCTGATTCCGTTTTTATCATAAAACTCGGCGGTTACTTCGCAGACTTTTCAATATTTCTCTCATAAATCGGTTCCGAACTGGCAATAACATTGTCATGGAGATGAAATTTTTGCTAGAATGCTTCTTCATTAAAGAAGAACCCCAGGCGATGGTTATTCCGTTAATATACGCGAAGTAATTCTAAAACACACAATTAATGGAGTTGAAAAAACGTGGGACTAAATTGCAATGATTCAGGAGGATAAGCTGAGAGACACGCGAGAGAATAGCAATTCCATGACGTGTTCGTCACAAAAAATTAAACATTAGAATTAAAATTTTCTAATTTAATGTGTAAACTGCAAAATTTTGAATAAAACGTTTACTTAGGTGAAGGTGAATAAATTGAAATATCTCTTACCTCACGCATTGATTAGTAAATAGTTGGCGAAAACAACAAATAAGAATAGCTAAATAAAATAGCAGGAAATAATAGTCCACAACTTAATTCAAAACACAGACTGTTCCGTTAGTGAGCATGCGCTTCTATTGCCGCATTCTATTTGCTAGACTGGTTTCGTTCTGCAAAATCTCGATTCTACCGCTGAAAATAACGTATTCCCCACACTTCCATAGAGAAAAATCGCCCTTTTCATTTTGGAAAATTCCTTTCATTGTATGTGGGCTCTTTTTCGATATTTATTTATTTCTTAACCTTATCTCATCAGCCGCATGAAATTTAATTCTAAGTTGAAAGAAGAAGACAAGTATTGTGTATGTTTCGATAATAACTGATGTATTCAATGCAGTGCACTTCAAATCATCATAAAAAGGAAAGAGCATGATTATAAAAATTTAGCTATATTTTTTGTGTAAACTGCAATGAGCACTTCTTATATGAAAACAATTTTATTTTTGTTCAGTGGAAATACTACAGTGCAAACATTTTGAACGCAGACAATATGACATAACACTGTATCTGCACTCTCCCGGATAGACCAATGAAAATTTGTTCGTTTCTGTAGAACAAAGCTTCCTTGAAGGCATGTCTGGCAGGAATCCAATTTAATAATTCTAGCGTGATCGACAAAAGCGTGCTTTTTTCTCTTCACATTTTCCAGAAATCTTTTGACGTAATTAGACAAACAACTCCTTTCTTTTAAGTATTATTTTTAAATAAGAATAAGCATTTTTACTAATCTGAGTAATATTTTTAATAATATAAATAATTCCATAGCAAAAAACGAAACAATTAACTTTGTTGTTACATTGTATGTGAATAATAATTATTGTGTGTGACAAATGTAGATCAATAACACGGAGTTTTTTGTTAAGAGCAAAAAAAAAGAAAAACAAAATAAGTAAATTCATGTAAAAAAAAAACATTTTAATTTTTATTTTTTTTAAATGATACTTTCTCTGTAAACTTTGTAAAAAAAACTAAAACAATTTACCCAACTTTTAAACTTAAGAGCTTTTTAAAAGTAATGGATATAATTTCCAAATTTGAATAGTTTGTTTTTATGAATTAAAATAGAATATTTTGGACTTGTTTATCCAGCCAATTTAACTTAATCTAATATAATCTGTAGCATTTTAATGTTAACATATACTTTTACCACTAATAAATTTTTTTGTTTTGTTATGTTTTTGTGTGGTTTGCTTTTTAATGGTGCCTGTTCGACTGTACTACAAATACAATTATGACGCTCAGTTCAGTATAAAATATTTCACAAACTTGAATAGTCGTCAGCCTACTTCGAGACTATTTACATAAGAATTTAAGCATTGGCTGATAAAAATAGCATGCATAAAACAAGAATTGGCGGGTATTTTAATTTTATTTTATTTATTATTTATTTATTATTTCAATTATTCAAGCAATTACATAAAATATTTTCATAATACCTGTAGCGACCCGGGGCCCTGTAATAAGATAATTTGAAAGAAAGTTAAATGGTGCCAATTTAAGGTCCCTTTGGTACGCCCCTCCACTCTCTGTGGCAAGAGCGGGATATCTACTACACAGATTCGTGCCCGTGATGTTTCCCCTCGAGTCTTAGAAATTTAAAGATATGGAGCAATTAAGGATACAATGGTATGTTTATAATAACAATAACAAACAATTTATTTAAAGGGGAGAAAAACTATGAAACAAGGATAATTCCAGATATAACTTAATTTCTACTATCATAACCTTCAAATCAACTATTAAGGTGGCTCAGAGAGAAAAGGAGTGAATGAATGAGTGTTTGTTACCCGAGCTTCGTTGTAGCTCCTTTAATCGTCTCCAGATCGTCTAACGTTCGTTCATGTGGGGTAGTGGGCTGGTCTCCGATGAGGGCTCCGCGTTTAGAGAGTCGAGACCAAGCCGTCTAAAAAGACAGACATCCTCAGGAGAACTCTCCTCCTGAGAATGTCTGTCTTTTTAGACGGCTTGGTCTCGACTCTCTAATTCGACAGTCTTTCTCCACAAGAATGATAAATGAGATGATTCTAAGGAATTCTATAACAATTCTGCTAATTGGCTAAATTAGGGAAAAACTCCACCTATCGAATCAGGTGATGCTAAAATGATTCATGGACTTGCAATTCTGTGTGGAAGAAGGTTGTGTCTAGAGACTTTATGCCTGTGTGGTCCTTGCAATCCAGCTCTTAGCAAACAAATGATTTCATCGATGAAACTGACTCTTTCCCAACGCTGACTAAGCTTGGTGTAGAATTACACTTTCGATTTCATCAAATTCTAATATCTTTTTTAGAAAACGGTTAAAGTTCTCATTAACTGGTTAAATTGTTTAACAAAACATTAAACATTAACTGATCTAACATTAACTTCCATAAAACATTAATAATCAATTAATTGATAATAAATTTAATTCATGAAGCATAATTTATAATTAATTTTAAAAGTTAAAGATTTCTAACTAATTATAATGAATGCGCGTGCAACTGTTCTTTAAAAGGTAGATGCTTCATAACTCCTAAGTTCGTTTCAACAACAAAATAATTAACTTAATGATAATCTGAAATATATCTCTCTTAGACAATCAACCTTCTTCCAAGTCAACAACAAGTGACAACTATTTAAAAATAGTCGGAAAAGTCCTTAATTTAAATCAACAACAATAACTGCTTATTAAAAGAGAGGGGATGGGTCTGGTAGTCCCGGAATCCCACATACCTTTCGAACAATAGCTCTAATGCTTATTAAATATTACTTTATCATATATCAACAAAGAAGGTATAATATCTACAGTATTATAGTGGTCCCGAAGCCATGTTTTGTCATGTATGGGAGCAACCATGCGAATATTGTTTTAACTTATTTTATAACAAACACGATAAATTTAAAACAAGTATACAAAAAAGTTCAAACTGTTCTAATAATAATAATAATAATAACTGTTTAAAAGTTAAATAAATCTCTTTTTGTGACAATACTGTAGTGAAAAGAAATGGTTAGCATAACTCACCGGGAGAAGCTTTATTCATCATATGCATTCATCAATTAATGACAAACCTTGTTTATTGCTCAACTGCTGGCTGTTAACCGAACTCGAAATCTGCCCTATTCTCAATACTGTAAATGCGTGAAATTTTAAAACGATTAAACGTATCCCGTAAAACCTAAACATCACTTATCCGAGCAAGAGTTTAATGAACAAGCAGCAAAGGCTTAAAGGACGCATACTCATAGCTATTTTTATTAACATTTCCACAAAGCAAAATATTGGTCAAAAATTTAATGAAATCACGCGATTTAATGTCAGTGATTTTTAGCTTAAAGTGAATCGTAAATTAGCACAAAGCAAGCTACTTCCGCACGCCACGAGAAGACCGCTGAGTTGTTTAATGTGCTCGTATGGTGTCGCTGCAGTTGCAGATGAATCTATTCAGTGTTGGGGACAAACAGCCAAATTTGAGTGGATCCATGTTTCATCACCAGATGTAAAAAATAAGACGATTTTCTTCTCTTATTTTTTTTTTTTTGTTTCTCAGGTATCTACCTCTCCATGCAAACCTCTCCTTTGTTTGGAAACATGGCCAGAACTCATTTTTGCGATGCTTGATTTTAGCGCTTTTCCTCCCTTCAGCGCAACTATAGCGACTGATATGCAACTACTAGACTGATCTGCAACTACAGCGACACCATACGAGCACATTAAGCAACTCAGCGGTCTTCTCGTGGCGTGCGGACAGTACTTGGATGTAATTTGGCAATTCAGTTGATTGTTAATTAGGCTTTAAGTTTTCCGAAAGGGGAAATGCTGAGATATATTCTGAGGACTGTATGTCGTCTTTTATTTACAACTTCTGACAATTAAGTTCGGTGAATGACCTCATATTGCTAACGGTTATAAGAGTGCGCTACCGTCGTATCCTGCCCCAGACAGGTCGAAACATGTTTAAACAAATTTGAGAGAATCAGCGCTGCGAATGTGTTTTTAGTGTTTAAACAGGACATTGAAGAATGAAGGTGTAGTGCGCGTGGTCGAAACCCAAAATGTATCAGCGAACGAAAGAGACTCATGAAATGCTGACAACAGTTTACAAAGAAAGTGGTATCACTTTGAAGTGTGTTTATGAGTGGTTTAAACGGTTCCGAGGAGGCCGGAACACCGTGGAAGACGCCCCCTGAAGTGGCCAGACATCCAACATAATGTTACGAACCAACTGAAGGCTATCCCTAAAAACGACTACGCCAGGAGTTTCCAGGACT
>JAHWFO010061155.1:1099078-1129596 GCA_023313115.1 Rhysida immarginata
ACTGAAGGCTATCCCTAAAAACGACTACGCCAGGAGTTTCCAGGACTAGTACAGCCGTTCCCAGAAGTGCATTACCATCGACGGGGATTACTTTGAAGGATAGTAACTGCTGTTTCATGTAAGCCAGCAATCCACTCGCAATATGAGGTCATTCACCGAACTTAATTGTCAGAGGTTGTATATAAAATATTACCGCTGCGCCAATTTCATTGGCACAATCATTTTAACCATTAAATTTAGGTTTGGTTTGTTTGGTATTAACGTCCTTTTCAACTGCCATGGTCATTTCAGGACGGCGTTATAGGGGCTGCAAGTTTTGCCTCGCAAGGGTTCTTTAACGTGCAGCCGGCAAACGACTACACGGGACCAACGGCTTTACTTCCCTTCCGAAGGATACAAGTGCGTGATCTCAGGATTTTCCCTCCGAAAAAATCCTCGTCGTCCTCGGCCGGGGTCGAACCCGCGTCCTCGGGCATCAGAGGCGATCACGCAACCCCTGAGCCACCGAGGCCGAGACCATTAAATTTACAAAATGCTGCAAATGCTATTATGTCGCTATAATATAATTTATAAATTCTAAGACTGAACAAAATAAAAAAAAAATCTTATACCAAATACGAACTTTTGTTAATTGCAATTATACATTTAAAAACACTAATACTTAACTTTTAAGAATCATCAAGATATGGCGATGATCACTTTCGCTGAGCTTTGGTCTGTTTTTTTTTTTTAGGGCATTCGACATCTTTCCTGGCCAAATATTGACCAATTGCTTTGATTGTTTCTATTTGGTTTCATCTGATATTTTTTCTGAAGTGTGGAGATCTCTAGTAAACAAAAAATATTCATTAACAATCTATGATCTATGAAGAGATTTTAAGTGAAATAATTGAAGGAAGCGCTTTTTAAATACATTAGATTTTTTGCGTTGGAGAAGAGACGTCTGCGACTTTACCCTTTAATTTTTCGATCAAATTTTTGCCACGAGCCAAATAAAGCGTTTAGCAAAATAATGAATCGGAAATAACGTTCCTTTCTCCCGTCAGTATATTTCTCTACATTTGTTCGTACCAGGTACCTCTCGTACGTGATAGTTCAGTGTTAGGGTCAGTGTTTGCAAAGTCGTTTGCTTTGTAAGCTTGCCTTAAATTAATTTTCATCACACATTACAATGACTTAATTGACTGGAAAGTGCAAAATTTGCGTAACTTATTTCTCTAAACGTACCCTGAAATTTTGCGCTGCAACAAACTTTTTATACACTTGAGTGGACTTGACCGTAGAATCAAACTTACAATTAATACCATCATCCAAGGCATAAAAAATGCATACTCGAAATGATGTGGGCTGTTATTTAAGACGCTTTCAACGACAGTTTCGTCAAATAGATGACTTTATTCGAGACTGAATTTAATTATAGGATTACATACTGGTAGCGCGAGTTTGTGTCATATTGCAGAAACTAGACGGGTTGCAACAACCGTTAGTCGAATTTGAGACGGTGGTCTGAAGAATGAAATGTGAAACGACCGACGTAGAACTGGAGAACAGAGATAAACGTCACAACTTACAAAATGATGTATATGAGGTCAAGTCGTAGCGTAGCGGTCCTGTAACAAAACAATTAACGATATTTTGCAGAATTAGAGGAAATATTGGATGCTTCAATGAATGACGAAGAACATTCATCGCAGAATAACTGAGGCAAGCTTGCGAACCAAACGACTTCGGAAACACTGACCTAACACCAAACTATCACGTACTAGAGCTACCTGGAGTGACGAATCTCGTTTTTATCTCAGCAATGATAATTATCGAGTTTCTCTCATTAAAGCGACGTTATACTATTGATATACAGGGTGAATACAAAAGTCTGAACGCCCCTTTTATTTTTTGAACCGAAGCAGATATGTCAATTTTGATGAATCCAATGAATAGGAAGTTGTGGGTGGCCTATCCCATGGTGCACTTTTCATCATCCCAAATATGCAAATTAGGACACATTCAAAATTTAACTCAAAAACCGTAAGGGATAGAGACAGAAGCCCAATTGCAAACTTGTTCAGCATAAACAAACAAACAAAACAAAAAAAATCATCCAAATCGGACCAACCAATCATCCACAATCACGTGGTGAACTGTTTGTAGCTTACAAACAGTCACACTGCACAAGGAAAACTGAATGTTGATATTTCCACTATGTAAAGCATGCAAATCAAAAAATTAACATAAATTACCATACTCACATTCACTTTCATGCGGAAAAGCAAATAAAAGGCATGTTTCAGCACACAGAAGACAGAACAATTTCAGGATGGCAAGCTACACTGTTCCGGAAATGGTCAACATGATCTTCTGCTTCGGAGAGGCAAGGAGAAACCTACATGCTGCAATTAGGTTGTATCGAGACAGATACCCTAACGAACGCCATCCATCTCGTCAAACAATGCGTCACATTATTCAAAGATTCGAGGCTACAGGGAATGTTAATGCAGAACGAGGACGACCAAGGGCACAAGGCAACGAGGATACAACAACACTAGTTCTGGCTGCAGTTGTTGCAAATACCCACACAAGCAACAGAGCAATTGCTGCAGATGTTGGGTGCCGTCAGAGAACTGTTCTCAACATTCTACACGCACATCATTTTCAACACGTTATTTTTTTATATGAAAGCCTGGATCTGTATTAAGGCACTTTTCAACTTATTTTTTATACTCTACTTTTCAATATAATTTCCACCTATATTAAGGCACTTATCGTATGGTACGACCAGCTTCTGAATTCCCTCCTCATACAGGGTGATCCAAAAGTCAGTTCACCCAAAGATATTTATATGTGTACTAGCAGAGGTACCCGGCGTTGCCCGGATTAATTACACTTGTGGGTAAAGAGATAGATCTCAAAAAATTAAATTATAACTCCCAATTGGTTAGGTTAGGTTAGGTTAGGTTAGGTTAGAGTAACTCAATCAGTCAATACTACACAGAGCAAAGGGACTATCCATTCTACGAAAAATACGAAAAACAGGAAGTCCAGGTGATATACCGGAGCTCAAAGGCGACACACGTGACTCCTTTGCCTCATCAATAGACGCTGACTTATCAATGTTCTGTCACTGCATCATCATTTTATGCTCGTTATCAATAATTCTTGGAAACGACCGTTCAGTCATCGCATTATCAGCATCTCAGTTTCCAAAATATACATTTTCCCACAGAATATAATCAAAATATATTTTTAGGAAATGTTTGGATCTGCTGTGCTACCAAATAAGCTAGGTGATAACCCCTGTGTGGCTCGGACTTTTTTTTGGAATAAATTTTGAAATATCTTAAAAATAAACACATGAAAACGCTTAAAATTAATACAGTAAAAATTCTTAATAAATATTTGAAAAATGACTTAGTTTCGAATCTGCAACCCGAAACATTGAATCATGATAATGTTTTTAGATGCAACAAATAAATAAATATTTTATATAGTACATAAACCTTTTATTTATTTATCAATGGACGAGTCTACAGAATCATGTACATCGGTAATAGTGAATAAGGGCTTAGAATAACTGATGTATGAAATATAAGCACGAGTATCGAGTCTCTCGAAATGTCGAGTAAACACAGTGTCTATACTGAAGGTTCCTCTCCTTACTCGCGTCTGTGGTCACAATCGAATGCGGGACAACAAACACGGCACGTGTAAGCTTTTTGCAGTATCTAAAATAATAAAAAGAGTGTATCTTGTATGACGAAAAATTAGAATTATTTACGCGTAACGCTCTTTTTAGCCGGAAAGTTATTCTTAACTATAAAGAGGAAGGAATTTGTAGAAATAAATTAAGCACTTCAAAGTAAATGTACATAGAAATTATGGAACCAGGGCGTAAATTATAGATAAGTTGAAGACTTCAAAAACCATCAAAAGATCTAAATGTTTCAAAATAATAAATTATGAATTAAATTGTGAAATATAAAATATATTTATTGTAATGGAAATGAGTTTATTCCAATACACTAGGATTCATTAGTCTTCATTCAAAACGCTAAAAACAAAACAGTAGGCCATTACATACAAGGCTAGGTAAGAGGACGAAGTATAGTTGCGCTATCTGTTGCCACACATTAATATATTTCATAATATCTCTGTAGTAAAGATTTAAACAAGAATGGTTTTACCGCCAAAGCGGATAAATGGAGCACATTTTCGTGTTATAGCATCATACATGGTTATATAGAATTAACCAACATTTTAAAACACTTTAGAAAAAATATATAAATATGAAAACTAAATTGTAAATTACTATTTATGTATAGAGAGAATTTGAACAAATAAACTTGAAGAACTGAAAGGTTAAATGGAGAGTGAAGTTATTCTTTATTTATTTGAACAAATAAAATTTGTTCGTACTTGTTCGTGCTCTGGTTTGGTGAAAACAGAGTGTAAAAAAGTTAATTCGTTTTCAAGTTATCGTAATAAATAATAAGCTCCGTACGAATAATAAAATTCTTTTGATTTAGAGACCGTTCTGCCCTTTCAATAATCGTCATTCACGTGCATCCTCCACGCGCACCATCTCATTAACGTTTTGATCACGTGCAGACCAAACCGATGTGCTCGGGTACCTCTGCTAGTGTGCTAATAAAAACTGTTGCTCACCAACAATGGTCACGTGTCTTTTCAGTTCCGGCGTGTGCTTCAAGCCGGCGCCAACAATGGTTAAACGTGCATCAACAATGGAAAACTGTTTCCGTAAGACTTTTTGGTGTCGTTTTTCGCATCACGTTTTTTGTAGATAGATGTCCAGCCTTAAAGCATTATCATGTTAAAAACAAACAAACCCACAAACAAACAAACAAACAAACAGACCCACAAACATCCTTCTTTATATATATAGAAAGAAGAAGGATGTTTGTTTGTTTGTTTGTGGGTTTGTGGGTTTGTTTGTTTCTTATGCATATCTGCAGTTTTATTCCAATCTTGATGAAATTTTGCATACTTGACCTTCAAAGCATGAGGAAGGTCACTGTCTATCTCAGATTTCGGAAAAATAGCAATTATTGATAAAAAATCGATATTCATGGTTATGGCAGGGCATATTAATGAGAAATATCTCATGACCAACAATGCAAGGAAAAGCTTTTGCAACAATAGGTATCAACAATGGTATCAACACGCAATTCACCAATAACAATGAGCAAAAAATGATGATGTAATGATAGAAAGTTCATTTCAAAGAATTAAAACAATGAACATAAAATGATGATGCAATGACAGAACATTCGTTTCCAAGAATTAGTAACAATGAACAGAAAATGGATATAATAGACGATATAGATAGGGCAGCCTCTCTCGATCTGGCAAAGGAGATACACGTGTCTTCCTTCAGCTCCCTAACAAGCGTTCAGACGATTGGGAAAAGTGTGTTTATGTTTCTTTGTGTGTGTGTGTGTGTGTGTGTGTGTGTCTGTGTGTGTGTGTTTGGCAAGTTTTGGCAGTGCATAACCTATTACACTTTATTTCCAAAACACACATCAGTATATTTAACCGTATATAGAAGTTACTGTATAATGAAAACCATTAAACATACCGATTCAAATTTGCAGCGGATATTCTTTAATCAGTTCGACACTGACTTAGCCTACAGTAAATGTTCAAAGTGACCCCCATTCTTTTGTTTGCACAAACGAACCCGACTGCACATATTCTTGGAAACGCGTTGCAGCATGTCCTCCGGGTGGCGCGCATTTCCGAGCGAATGTTAGCTTTCAGTTCGTCTAGGTGTTGGGTTGTATGCATACACCCGAATTTTTTTAATTAGCCCCATGAAAATAATCCGGGAAAATCGGGTCCGGTGAACGAGGTGGCCAAATTTCCTTCGAAAATACTCTATCCTCAAAAACATATTGCACTCGTTCCATTGAGATTCGGGCTGTATGAGCTGTAGCTCTGTCCTGTTGATAATAATCTTATCTGCATTCAATATCATCTAACGGCTCTACAAATTGTTCAAATGTTTTGCAAGAACTTTCCCCCATTACAACATTTTTGCCAAGAATCTTTGTCGTTGCGTTCGTTTGTACAAGCAGGAGAATGAGTGCCACTTAAAGCATTTACCGTAGGCTCAATCAGTGTTTAATGTCTGTATATATATAATTTGCAGCCATTATATAACATACCGACGTCAAATTTGCAGTGAATATTCTTTAAACAATGTGAACTGATTTTTGGATCACCCTGTAGAAATCGACCGCCTGATTTGCTAACCACTCTAGCATGAAGTTGCCAAACCAATAGTTTAGCCATTGTCACTGATGACGAAGCATGGGTTGCTCACGCTACACCGGAATGAAAACAACAGTCCATGGAAAGGAGGCATTCAAGATCATCCGAGAAAGTGAAGTTCAAGCAAACAATTCAGCCGAAAAATCATGTGCACCGTGTTTTGGGCGATGACGACGTCAAAACGGCCGTGCTGAAGTAGTTAACAAATCAGACGGCCGAATTCTTTGAGAATGGAATTCAGAAGCTGGCCGCACGATACGATAAGTGCCTTAATATAGATGGAAATTATGTGAAAAGTAGATTAAGGTCCACAGTTTCGTATAAAAATTAAGGTGTTATAAAATTGTCCTTGGTTTACTTTGTTTGTTCTTTTTTTGTTGTTGTTAGTTTTTTTTTTACATCAACTGTAACTGCGATAACCTACTGGAATTGCTGGAACAGTACCTGTTTAATCCTGCAATCAGATGAAGACTCAAGACACAATCTGTTCCAACAAGATGAACCAAGATATACGGCATCACCTGGATGGACATCATTTGCCTCACTGCGGTATTGGTCATGGTACTGCCAATGACCTGGCAATTGCAGTTGTCACGCAGGTCATCTGAACTTACTCCCTATCTGAGGGGGTATATGAAAGACGCTGTTTATGTTCTTTGTTCCTTCTACGCACAAAATCTACCCGATTTAGGACGCCCAATTGTTGCTGCCCTCAAGATCATCGTTAATCAATCATCAAGACTATCATCTGGACATTGGTTTTATAGCAAGCCGAATCCTTGTAATTCGTTGTGATGCACAAAAAACTTGAGAGTCTTCTTATTCACTGGTACTGTACACTAGAGATTTTGTAATAAAGACAGACGTAAAGTGTAACGAAAACAAAAGCCGTTGGAGGATCGCGAACAACAGCGCTCCATTAGCGAGCAGCCTCCCTCCCCCCTCCCCCCCCCCCGATAACAGTTGTTGGGCGCCTCAGGCGTGCTATCACTCCGCCGACAATAATCCAAAGCAAATAATTTTTTTGGAAAATGTACAACTTGCACACTAAATGAAGCAAGGAGAATGGAAAGGGCCTAAGTCCAGAGAAGCAAAGTTGTGGGGAACAAGTAAAAACTGTTCAGACGTAATGATTCTTTGTTATCAATTATGTTTAATAAATAAATGAATAGCTATTGTTGAAAGTGATTGTACAGTAACTGTAAAATGTAGCTACTATGTGTTAATTAGTTTGTATAACCGATCAAATAGTCTGGATTTAGGACCATTCAAAACTCCCGTGAGTTTCATTGGAAAATGTTCACACGCTATTGCCATTAACATGTTTATTATCTTTTACAAACACCTTTTTTACAATTAGTCATTCGGAGTTTGGTTCTGGTTCTTCGTCATCATGTTCTGTTGGACCAGGAACGATCTTCGATGTTTGCTGCGTTATGGTGCAAGAAATGCTACATCTTTCACCTTAGGGGCCTTAATGGGAAGTACTACATCATTGTTGAGATAAAGATCAGGACAATCCAATGATACCTGGTGTCACGGAATTCCGATGCCATTATGAATTCCAGTGACGGAATCGAGCTCTTTCCCACTCGCATTTTCTATTCGTCGGGCGGGAAAGAGAGGCGACGTAAATCTCGTCGTCGACAACGTCAGCGCCAAAGGACGAATGGGAGGCGAGAGCGGGAATTTCGAGATGATGACGTTGAGAACCGACATCGTAGAATTGGTCCTAGAGGAGTCGTGGTGAACGGACGAAAAGAGGAATCGAGGAGCCCGATCAATGTGATATCGAGGGACGGCAGCGTGTTGGCGTTTTCGAGCGATAGGAAGGAATGCGGCCAAGCGAAGGTTGCATCGACATTATCTCCGCCGGGCGACGAGCCCTGTGCACCGGTGGGCGTGGTGAACAACGAGAACCCCGCTACGACGAAGTCCTCAACGTGTCTACGTGGCAAATCAACCGCTGAGATACTTCTTTCGACCGGAGCCGTGCAAATTCCTGAGCTGCCGTATTGGACTGTTAGAACTGGCGTCAACTACCTGGTGAGTGCTAATTTTCATTTAGGTTTGTGCGCCCAACAGGCTCTAGCAACTTTCCCCGAGCTCCAGTTTTACGAGCTGCGTTGCAGTTCTTTTGTGCAAGGCTTGTGGCCATGCGGGCTGTCGACGTACGTGAGGCATGACATGGGCTTCGTAATAGTGAAGAGGAGGCGATAGAGCAATCCTGTTCTAATCATTAAACTTTCACATTCTAATTCAAGCCCTGCCGTTCTGGTTTTGCAACGAATCGTATCGGGAGAACTTACCTTCATTTCCTCGTTCCCATTTCACGTTAAATAGATATTCTGTTTTTGGTTGTAGAACGCATCCTCGGTTGCAGTCTGATTTCAACCTGGTGAGCGCCATAATTCCTACCGACCTGTGACATTTCATTCCCGACTAAGACTTCATTATAATGTCTACATGTTTTGTGTTTATTTTGCATTTGTGTCTTTTCAAGCCAAGTGTTAGTATCATATTGTGAGAGCTTGAAAGTTTGCGGAGGATCAACAGTGTTCTCCGTCGCCATTGTATGTAAGAATAGCTATAAAGCTCATATGTGCAAGTAGGTGTTTATTACTGCCTCCGTATCAAAGTGTGGTGTGTTCCTCGGCTGTGACTTACTGCCCGTCATTCGTTTAGTTAGTGGATAAGATAGTTTCTTACCCCTGGCTTCGTTATCCACGAAGTGTGCAGTGTGTTGTTTTTCATCAGTGCGTTTTTAATTTAAGCCATTTAATGTCTGCGCCTAGAAGGCTTTTGTTTTGGTGTGAAGATCACGCCTAAAAAGTGTTTTGTTTAATAATCTTTAGATTTAAGATTTATCTTAGTTATTGCAATTTATTATTTGTCCGTAATTAAAACGTTTTACTTTTCAATTACGCCTTATGTCATTGAATGTATATTCCACTGCGTCTACTCTTTAGTTAGCAACTTAATTATTCATGACACCTGGGCATTAGTTTGATAATTGAAGGGCTCGGGGCAATAAGGACGTAACCCACAGTAAGAAATTCTTCCTAAATGTAATAATTACTGCTTGTGAAATCCATTTACAATATGTTTCAGTAACAATTGCACAAGTAAACTGCAATCACAGTAAAGCAAAACATCAACCAGACAGATTTACAGATTTTTTAAACAATACATGTATAACATCACTTTTCTCAAAAAATTCTTCCTGTGGCTTAGGTCGTTATTGCACCGAGCCCTTCAATTATGAGTCTGCTGTGGTTCGCTCCACTCATCAGCTTTGATACTTGCAAATCATTTATGTGGTCAGAGGAATAACTGAAAACTTTGTATTGCAGGGGCCGGCTCGACATCAAATAATAATTGGGTAATTTTATCAAAACCATGACAGTTTTGACGTTCACCCCCCCTCCTCCCCGACTGTGGAAACTACTGGCTGCTGCAGGCCACCTTCATCTCCCTCCATTCTGCCAATCGACCGAGCCGGCCCCTGCAATCGAGCGGGTAGGCTTCCCGTTATTCTGCCCTTTAGTTATCTGCAACACCCCTTGGATATCAGCATTTTTTCCTTGTTGTTTACCACTGCTTTTTTGTAGATGTTAGCAAGGTGGTCTATATAAGCTTTGAAATCATTACTTTGCATACGCACAACTTTGAACTTTCGTTCTACCATATTTTCCCAGTCATGGTGAGTTTCCATTTTTTTCTTACCGGTTTATTTTTTATTCCTTCAGTAGAAGCAAAGTGTCGATCGATAGGCATATAACTTTGTCCTGGTATTGGGAAGTGGTCAACAATCTTGAGCAGTAAGTGGTGCCCTTCTGTTACGCCTTGGAATTTTCAAGGCTGTTTTTATCATGCATACAGCATGGATTTCGGCCAGTCTTACATGCCTTAGATTGACGAGAGGTTCATATATGTTTTCATGAAAAAAAAAAAATTCATCAACTTGAGGACTTAAGCCCTTTCCATTTTCCCTTAAATTCAAAAAGCAAGTGGAATTCACAGCAATCAGGAGTTCATCCGGCTGGGGTCACTCCCATAAACCAAACATTCATAACTCACATTCATCAAAAATTGTAACATAAATCAGTTTCATTCGTTTAGAATTATCTTGTATATGCAAACATCAGTTCTAAAATATTTTCTCCTTAACATGATATTCTTCGATATTTATTGCAATTCATGTTTATCCGTGTTTAATGACGTATATGTTTATTTAATAATTAATTAATGCTGTTTATGTATATGTCAGTAAGAATGGCGATTATACAATGTATTAGAATTTTTTTAAAAATAAAGGCACACTTGTTAACAATTTAAGAAATAATATAATAATGATAGCAATATGCAACTCCAGCTTGTTTATCGATATAATCTTCGTGAATGCGAAAATCTTGTTGTTTCCCCTCATCCTGTCAGTATTTTTGTACTGATTTGGCAAAAATTCTTTTAATTGTTTACGATGTTTAGAGTAGTGATCGGTGGTGGGTGATTTCATCAGCATATTTATTCTCATTACAGATATCCCATTCGAAAACTTTGATTGTTCACTACAGACATCCAGATTTCATTACTCAATTATGAAATAATATTGTTAAAAAATGTGAAATTTATTTCTTCTCTATCGGCTAAGTGTAGATAAAAAATAATAACTGCTTCAAGCGGGAAAAAAATTGAGCATTGAAAAGTTCAAAATATTTTTTTCCGTGTTGTATAATTCCCACGACTTTATCTCAGTTTGCACGTGGGCCTTGAGGATCGATTAGAAAAGAGGTCACATGATCGCTGTCAACTTGCGACGCCTTGTGCAATCCATACGTAGTCGTATAAGTTCCCCCTTCATCCATCCCTGGTTCCTGCTTTCCGTTTCTTTTATGTAACCTTTCAAAAGTCATATCAGCGTGATTTCACTATGGCACATTTTTACCTTCCTGAATTTATAATTAGCAGGGAGGACACCGAAAATGATATTATTGCACTGTTAAAAGTTATTAAATCAAATTGGAAACCGGAAACGATTCGTATAAAGGTATGTATGATTTATTAGTATAATAATAATGTTTATCGTTAGCTAATTGAAATCTAGTTAAATTATTTCATTTGTATATCTATTTTATGAAATAATTTTAAAGTTTTGCTTAAATAACCAAACTCGGAATAAAAGTTCGAAACTATCTTTTCCTTAATATTAAAAGAACAAAACTTATCAACAGGTGGCAGCAGCTGTAGTTTATTTTGATTTAGGGCTGAACATATTACATAACAAGCTATTAGTTTCTTTTATAACTTCCTACGATTGCCCCGGCGGGGCCCCCCCCCCCCGGCCACGGGAAAGAGATAAGAGAGTCATGTTAAATACTATAAATAAATTTTTATAATGTAAAAATAAAATCTAACTGTATAATCATACAAACTTTTGTGTAAAAAGCAAAAATAAAGCTTCTTTACTTAAAATGTTTATTTTTTTTGATATATTAACATTTTTCTTAAATGCTTTCGAACGAATTTAAGGGGTGTTTTTTTAAAAAAATAATAAATATTAACTTTAGCTGCAAAAGCTGAAATATTTTTAACAGTGCAATCAATAACACTGGTCAACACACACTTTGCCTCCAATCATTTAAAAGTCATTTTATGGTAAATTTGTTGCACTGATTCCGAATGAGATCAGTTTTTTTCAAATTGGCTCTAGTTTTGAGATATTTAATATAGTTCATTTTCTACGTTTCAACGTGTATATTTATCCAGTAGAACTGCAACTTTGACAAACGTAGGTTTTCTGGACTAATTTGAGTGTGCTGATTCCATATCTGAACTCCAAATTTTTCTATCACGTCAAGATGTTAAGTTTCAGTGGTGTAAAACAGTCTCCTGATGTCAAATTTAAACAATGGCTACCATTAAAATTTAAACTATTTTTATAACTGGAGATCTTGACGTGATAGGGAAATTTGGAATTCAGATTTGGAATCAGCACGCTCAAATTAGTCTAGAACACCTATCTTCCCCGGTACCAAAAATGTTGTTGACCAGAGCTATTGGTAGTCATTTTATTATGTACACAATTGTTTTTGCAGATTACAAAAAAACTAGAGCCAATTTTGCATTTTCACAGTCATATTCGTGTTCAGCACATTCAACTCATTAAGAAATGCTTATTTTCATATCGGAGGCAAAAAACTTTTGAAAATTTGTTGCCCAGTGTAATTTAACAGCGTATAAATTTTCAGTATTAAGGCTCAAATGAAACTCCTTGATGAATTTGTCATTAGCCAAATAAACGTTTATCTATTCTAACTCCGCAATTCTGTGAATTTTAACCATGCTGTATTATTCTACCGAACACGTGAGAAATTCATCGTTGTAGAGAATGTCTAAAAGTTCAAGACAACGTAAATCTATAAAATATAATAGTTTGTAGTCCAGACAATTTTTAATGTTCTTTAACAGCTCGTATGCGATTGTACATAGATATCACCAGTGTTCAGGGAAAGTTGCACGTACTTCCCGAAAATTAGTGAATTATTACAAATTAGTGGACGGTGTTATCATATCTGAACAGCCTCTTCAATTTCATCCCTTAAATCTTCGGTGAGATTAAGATTTGGGCCATGGAAATATAGCAAACGCATGGTCGTGCTTCTGGAATATAATCAAATGAGCCCTGTGATGCGTAGGATCCTGCGGAACGTGCTGAAAGAAACCGTATCCTACAGCGAAGACTCGTGGAGATGGTCCGCCCGTTATGTCGTACTGATTAAGGTTTTTTAACATCTCCGTCCAGTAAGTAAAATCGATACTACACTTGAGCATGAACTGGAGAAAAGAACTGACATCTCCCTCCATTTCGCCAGCAAGTAATGTCAATACAAGTCTAGAGGAAGAACTTGATATCTCCTTCTATTTCCTCATGCTGTTTACGGCATATTTTCACTCAGCCATCAAAGTGGTGAAGGAAGAAATATGATTGATGAGACCGTGCCACATTTTTTCAGTCGGTTATACTCCGGTGCATTTCATTACGCAACTTCTTGCAGTTCATTACGCAATCCATTTGCTTTATGGATTTTCCGCAGTTAAAGCGATATAATACAATGTACGGTCTATAGTCCTTTCCAAAATTACTCTATAAGTCGTCTGCTGTAGTGGTTAGTTATTTTAACGAATTGTTGCACTTTCGTTAAACTGACAAAGCGCTATTAATCCTTGTCGTTAGAGAGCTGCTTTTGGCCATTTGTACGAGAAAAGTCCAACTCGTCTACTCTTTGACACTACTCGTCTCATCATATCCGACCAACATATGCCAGTTATAGAAGTTGCCCGATAAAATATCCTTGTACTACGATCACATGCTAGTCACGTTTCTCCTATTCGGAACTGTTCACTCTACAACATGGAATGTTTCTAGAAAAATAGCAATT
Organism: Rhysida immarginata; assembly: GCA_023313115.1. Lineage (NCBI taxonomy): Eukaryota > Metazoa > Arthropoda > Chilopoda > Scolopendromorpha > Scolopendridae > Rhysida > Rhysida immarginata. The sequence goes on from JAHWFO010061155.1 coordinate 1,112,803, forward strand.
GGCATATTATGCTTTTATGGGAGTTCTTATATATGGGCTCGACTTTAGTCAATAGACTCGTTTTCGTTCAAATGCTTAAGTCGAACCCTGGATAAGTCGAACTTTTAATCTGGTCCCCTGATGGTTCGAGTTAACCGGGTTAACATGTAATAATATTCACTTATCTTCCAAAAAAAATTTGACAAAGAAATCTAACAAATCAGCTTCAAGCTCATCATTTGTTTCATGCTTGCGAATTTTATCAATCAGATCACAAATGATGATTTTATTTTTGTTATATTTTTTTTTTGTTTATGCAAAATGAATTTTCTAATGCAGGAAGCTTGATTGTGATATAACCAATAATTATATATTTTAATTTTTTTTATGTTTTTATTTTACTTTTCACTGTAGTCATTGAGTGGAGGCTTTTCCGGATGTTTGTTTCATTGTTATGAAGAAAATAATCCGCTGGATGGTCTCACTGTTCGAATTCGTAAAAATAGTGAAATCTCCATCTTATGGAAAAATGAAAATGAGTTAAAAATGATTCAGGTAATGACCTTTGATTTAGGTTAAAATATTTTTATCCGCAGCTCGAAATCTGACCAGCTTTAAGTAGGGTAGATATACCAGTAGTTGACAGTGTACCAGTAATTGAGAATTCACGATTTAAAGGCTTTTAATAAAGTAACAAGGCAAGAAAATGGACCGGTATTGCCACCTCGTATTAAACAATATATTAGGCTTCCTAGAGCAGCAAAAAACTAGGTACTTTGCTCTCTATTATGGCCGCAAACACATGTTGATTGCTCAATGCCTTACAGAGTCGGAAAAAACCTTGTAATGAAATACTACGCGAGGATTTGATTATTTGAATTTATTTCATGAACGTTATGCAATATTTGTTATTAATTTTACGTGAACCTATTTGTGTGATTAGTGGACAATACTTTTAGGAGTAACAGAAATTCAGATGACCAATGTGTTAACTGTTTTAATCCACCGTCAACTACTAGAACCCAGTTATGTAGTGTCACTAGTACTTAACTAGGACCGCACGAACATAACCTGTCAATTATTGATAATTTCTGTGTTAAAAAAATGAACAAAAATATACTAATGTGATGTAGGGTAATAATAAAGGAAACATGATGGTTTTAAGTGTAACTTCTTAATTTCCAGTAATTGATTTAGATGCGTCAATTATAGGAACTTGACTGTCAATTTCTAGATCACCCACTTTGGCATAAATCTTCTAGGCTCTATTCGCGGATGCTTTTTGTTGGTCCTGAATCTTGCCACAGAGATAGCCCAGGATAAACATCTTCGTTTTCTGTGGTTCTTGCACTGTAAGTGGGAGTGGACTGATTTAATTTATTATTTCAAAGGAAAGAAAGATAAATGATCTATATGAACAACTTTAAAAAGCACAATTTTAGTTACTGTTAAATACTTTACACATTCTTAAAAAATGCTCGATTTCATCAGCTACATTTGAATGTTGTCAATTTTTTTATAAAAATATATAATAAAAATGTATAATTAAAATATTGTCAATTACTGGTGAAACTACCTGTCAACTTCTGGTGTATTAACTGCCAACTACTGGTAATTCATGCATTAGTTAGGAAAAAATTAATAGCTTAATAGCTTTTAAAGATATAATAATTGTTTGAAAATGCAATTTGATTTACGTACACAGTTTGGTTTCACAGCAATGTCTTAAACTGTCAATTACTGGTACATCTAACCTATGAAAAATCCTTTTGTCTGTGTTAATATGCAGACTTTTGAGATTCAGATCAGTTTTAAGGTTTTATGAATTCCATAATGAAAGTATTCAATCTTAAAATTACACGATATAACGTAGAAACATATTGCGTAAAGGGATGCCAGAGAAAAGGGGATTTGATTTCAAATATAAATAAGTTAAATGTAATTTTGTTATTTTTTAACTTACCAGGGAACCGCACGAACATGTAATCACGGATTTGGTTGAACTTTTAGGGGGTCAATCTACAACATTAGTATGCATTCTGTCTAAAAGGATTTGACTCAATGGCTATTCGTTACGGAGAAAAAAATTAAAATTTTTTACGTTTATTATTGTAGTGCCAGATAAGCCAAATGGGAAGAAAAGTATACAACTTAACAGCGGTAGCACAGTGGTTAACATCAGGTTCTGTGGATATACTGGTCCGGGATCGATTCCTGTAGGAATGAAATTTTTTTTCATTTTTTTTTCTTTTTTTTTTTTGTTTTTCGCCATTATAGTGCCATTTTTCTAAACGAGAAATTTTTATCTCAAGCTAAGACATTGTTGCATAACAATGAGCGCAGAGGCAAATGGCGACGATGGGCTGTACAAAAAAAGGGATCACAGACATTACTCAAAGGAGACTAATATATGACCATCAGGATTTTTTTTCTGTTTTAATTCTGTTAATTAATTTCAAACTATTTTTGATAGAAAAGTCCTTCCCAGGAATTTTTATTTCATTTTATATTTTAAATAAGGATTTGGCTAGAGTACAAGTACGGGAGTTTATATTGTCAATTATAGGTCTGAGTTTGTTGCCCTTTTTTGTGGGTTTTTGGTAAACAGTGAAGCCTGGGAATATGAAATTTGCTTGGTACAAGGTGTTGTGTTGATTGATCTTTGAATAATAATTTACAGTCCTTTATGCATTCTTTAGTGCTGCGGATGAGTTTTGGTAGAGGGTCGTTATTAAGTTTGATATATGGGCCTTCATCTCGTAGTTCCTCTACTCCTTTTTTTTAGTCAGCCTTATCGATAATGACTACACAGTTGCTCTTATCATCTTATATGTAATAACAGTATTTTTCTTTTGATTTTTTTAAGCGTTTTAAATTGTGCATGGTTATTTCCATTCTTTTTATAGGGGAATTTTTCTAAGTTCTTGAGAATTTGTCTCCGGCATAATACTATTAGATCACTATTTTGTTTATGATCGAGATATGGGGAAACCACTTATAATAGAAGGTAGTAAATTTTTCAAGTCCTCATTGTTGTCCTTATAACAGAATTCCAAACATTTGGTACAGATATGTAGACGATATCTTCGCGGTTTTTGACAGCAAAAACTATAATATTAATAACTTCCTCTCTGAGATTAATAGTTTGGCCCCATCCATTAACTCCACGATTGAAATTGAAAGAGAGGGAAAATTACCTTTACTAGACATAGTGGTTAAAAGAAGGTATGGATTTAAAGTTTGACATATACAGAAAGCCAAGCTTTGTCCTGACATACATCCATGGAACGTCAAACCATTGCTACTCCCACAAGATGGCGGCCTTCAATCACATGATCGAATGAACATTAAAAATCCCATTATCTAAGGAAGCAAGGGATGAAGAATTCCACAGAATCAAACAGTGTGCCAACTTTAATGGTTTATAAAGAGGAAAATATAAACAAAATTAAAAAGAAAATGGAGAGAAAAAAGAAAATTATGGAAAACACAAGCCTAATCCCGACCACCGGAAAGGAAGAAAAATATTTAGTCCTACCATATAATTATGAACTCACAAGGGGCCTACCAAAAATAGCCCATTCCTTCAACTTAAGGGTAGCATATCAAAATGGAACAACCCTAAAAAGAAAATTCGGGGTTACTAAAGACCGAATATCACCTGAAGAGCAAGCTGGAGTATATGAGCTAAAATGTGGTTCATGTGACCTCATCTACATAGGACAAAGCTACAGAATGGTTAACACCCGCATCAAAGAACATTGGTCCTGTATTAAGAACTCAAAATCTGAACACTCTGCATTCGCCCAGCACATTCTAAAAACCGGACATAATGTCAGCTGAACAATTACAGGATACTTCACAAGGTCAACAAACGCAGATCACTCAACTTCCTTGAATCATTGGAAATCTCCAAAAGGCCACCAGATAAACTACTGAATCAGGATCAAGGCTCAACAGACATCCTAATTGGTACAAAATCAGTACTTTCTTCAAATAAGTACACTGTTTTACTTTCCTTGTTATTGTAATTTTACTAGCGGTTTGTGTCCGTTGTGTTTTTAATTTTTTGTTACTCAACCGTGATTCTTATAAAATGGATTTTATTTATTTATTTATTTATTTATTTATTTATCGTATTATTGTAACTTTCTTCATCCCGGATTCCATTTTTTTTATTGTGTTTATGGTTTTAATTTTTCTCTTATTATTTGTAAATTTGAATTCTTATATCCATTTGTCACTTTGTAAAGCCTTTACTTTATCAAACCAGTATCAGAATCATGCTTTGAGCATAAAAATAGAAAGTATCATGTAACCCCGGAGTAATCCTATCATTCTGTATTCATACAATTGGCTATTCTTGTTACGTGACCCCATCTCTCCCCGTTCCTTTCACTGTGCATTACATGCTGATGAAGACTGCAGAACAGTCGAAATTCGTATACATGACTGAATAAATAATATTGTGGGAAGTGGTTATGTTTCTTCACCTTCTTTACTGTAATGTTACAAACGTAAATACAAAGCCTGTAGAAGCTAACTATTCAAAATTTTATTTCACAGCTTGAAAGAACAATGTTTATCATCTACATCACATACACTATCAGTTATGTGAAAACAATATCGTCCAATAGCGCTTGATCTTGTAACGAGGTGACATTCAAAGGCCAGCACATTCCGCCGATCTCGCATCTTGCGATTTCGTTCTCTGGGGTTTCTGAAGGCTCAAGTGTAGAAACGAAAGCAGAGAACACTAGAAGAACTGAAAGCTGCCATATGCCAAGAAACTGCTGCACTAGCACTGGAACTGACCGGGTAATGCAGAATTTCAGGGAGAGGCTTCAGAAATCCATAGATAATGAAGGTCAGCATTTGGACGAAATTGTTTTCAAAACTAAATGATAATGTATATGACGTAAATGGTCAACATTGTTCTTTCAAACTGTGAAATAAAATTTTGAAATTCTTCTATCATTGCTTTGTTATTTGCATTTGAATCCTGGAATTATTTATGCCGCACCCTGTACGATTTGAAAGTCGTCGATTAAATGACAATATTTATTTTATTTCAACAGCACCTTGCGGAAAACGGTCATTTTTCTGAAATTCATGCGATTTTTTCCAATGGCTATTGCTATCAGTATATTATAGGAAAACCTATGTTCTTTGCAGTCAAAGGCGACGAAGGATACATTGACGATGTTATGCTCAGGTTAGAACAATTTAAAATATATTTCAAGAAATTAATTTTTTTTAATGTAGGAAATTACATATATATTTTTTTATTTTTGGTTTATCCGTTGAAGTAAAAGCATTTAAAATTGAAAAATCCTTATATTATTTTGCTTGTGCGTACGTGCGTACGGTGGTATGGCTAAAACAATTGCTAAGCAATAAAACGCGTGATTACTATATTAACGATCACCTATAACAATGATTAGTGCTTTCTTCTATTGTTGTAGGCTACGAATTATCATGATAATTAACGGGTCCTCGCGCGCCATTTGCGGGGTAATTAGTTTTAATTTAATTCATATTGTTGCAAAGCACGGCGCGCGCGCACATTACATAAGCGAGGTGGCAGCGGCCAAGTAACCATAGCATTCAAATCTTGCGAATTTGTTCGCAAGCACGACCTCTAGTTTTGATTATTTTCGGTTGTCAGATACGTTCATTGGGTTATTTTTTCCCCAGTTACTTTAATCTCTATTTTTCATCAAAAAGTTTAACAAATCAGTACACACCCGATAATATTGTCCTTCATTATCCACGGCTTCTTGCCAACGTTTCACTAGTCTGCAATGCAATCCTTCTTGGAATCAAGAATTCATCGATCAGCTTCACGTCGTTGTTAAACGAAACACCTTGCAGACTGGAAAGATGATAATCTAAAGGCTATACGCTGGTACGACTAGCGAGCTCATGAAGAGTGAACTAGCGACATGGATCGAGAGCTGTGTTGAAGAAGCCCGCCGTGTCGTCGGTCGAGTAGTTTCAGCTGGATTCCTCCGTTGAGCCGGTGATTTGCTAAACGTGAAGGTGTGTATCTACACCTTCTCAATCCAGAATCCCAATAGCGCAGTTGTTTATTAAGAGCGTCGTTTTCGTACAAGTGTCTCGACCAGCATTTCTAAAACCGAAAGCGAAGAGAAGCAGGTGTCGAAAATTCTCACTTCGCACGGCATCTTCATACGGGTTAAAAAAAGTTAAATGAAATTTCAAAAATTATAAACAAAACTTGTAGAGGAAAGAATAGAGATATTAAAAAACATATATTACTACTACAAAAACATTTTTTGTGTTATCAATAATTCAAATGACACTGGGGGAAAATACCAAATGAATTTATCTGAAAACCCAAACTTTAATATACAGGGTGGTCTAAAAGGTACCTTTATTTCCACTACCGACAGGAACGTCCACTGCGAAGTAGATATGGGGACTTATATTTTGGGCTACATAACAAACTTGGTCGCCGTCTTGAAAATAGCCATATTGAATGGAGGTCAAGTTTTTCAAATGATATTATGACATTTTAAGCACTAACAAGACAAGAGCTAATTTAGCAATTCCTGGGAAAAGAAACAGTCGAATCATAGCAGAATATTCCAACCGTCGCCAGCCAGCTAGAAAATAATTTCTCCGTTGCCTGCCTCCTATCAAAATTCAAAGAAAAAGAAGATGCGATTGATAAGCCACGAAGTTGTTACCCCAGAATCATCACTGATGATGAAACATCAATGATGGTCCTGGCAACCTTTTCTAAGAACCCGCGGCGCAGCACTCGATGAAACCTGGGGAAAGTGGTGTCACCCTTTCGACAATTTTAGGTATTCTTCCAAGTCCAAAAGTGACATCCTTACAAAAAGGATGGTCCGAGTGCAGCGACATAATCCCACCTGATGTGCTTGTGCGAGTGTTTCATGACTGTACAAGTCGTCTGGAGTTCTGCTTACAAGAAGGGAACAGCACAGCGAGCACATCATGCAGCAGTGCTATACAAACTTTCAGTGATGATACTTCGAAATCATAACAGGTAGACCAAATCCGACAAGTGGAATGAATTTCTGAGAAAATACTCGTGTTATTTTAAGTGTCAAAAGCCTCACTTTCCATTTGTGAAAATTAATCTTCATCTTAAATGGCAGATTTTTAGATTGCGGTCAGGCTCGTCATGTACAGGGTGATTATAATTAAAGTTACGATTTCAAAATTCGATAATTTGAAAACTACTCGTAATATTTTAGCAGAACAATCGTGAGGCAATGGAATTTTGTTTGACGAAGGAAAAAAAATAGTTCCAAAATCTGCCGATAGATGGCGCTGGCAGGGTTCATTGTCTGGAGATATGCAAATTACTAATACGTGAACTATTATCTAGATTTTGGAACTATTTTTTTTCCTTCACCAAACAAAATTCCATTGCCTCACGATTGTTCTGCTAAAATATTACGAGTAGTTTTCAAATTATCGATTTTTGAAATCGTAACTTTAATTATAAACACCCTGTATATCCATATATCCATTTCACATTGGTCAAATTATAAGTATATTCATTAATAATATAAAAAAAAAATAATTTATTATGTTAAATAAATAATTTTTTTTTGTTTAAAAAATGTAAAACTGACAGTCCATGTGTAAATAACAAAATTTTATTTTTCATTTCGTTATATTTTACAGTGCAATCGCTAAAGAGTTGGCTTTTATTCATACCATTAAATTAGATGGTTTAGACTACACGAAAACTTCTTTCTATACTATATGGACAGGGATTGTGCAGCAGTTGGAATTCATTAAAATAGACGATTCTTTTCCGACAAAAGCAACCCTTCTTCACGAATTAGAGTTCCTAAGGGAATATTTCTTGATGAAGAATCCTCGGGTAGTGACTTGCCATGGAGACTTTCATGCGGGCAATATTGTTTGGAATAAGGAAACAAGTTAGCAATTATTATTATTATTATTATTATTATTAGTAGTAGTAGTAGTAGTAGTAGTAGTGGTGGTGGTGGTGGTGGTGGTGGTGGTGGTAGTGGTAGTACAAAATTATAGCCCTCTATGGGGCAAGAAAAGAGGGGAGATCATATAAAATAAGGTATTCTGATAATAATCGTTGATTGCAGTCTCTGGTCATACTTTGAGCGAATGGCAGTTTCTGGTCATCTTTCTTGAATAATTTGCATCAATCGAACACTAAAGACTGTGACAGGCAAGACTCACCTTACTGTGCTTGAAACCTCTAACGAATTTCACACCTTTACGAAGAAATATTATAATGTTAACTTTCTCTACACAGAAATATTATGAAGTAAAAATATGATCAGATGCCACCTTGTTTTATATTACTATGGCAAGCAAATAATCGTCTTGCCTGCTGCTCACATAATACATGGCTTGTTAGTTAACTTTATCAGCTATACGATTTTTTTAAAGTCAAATTTAAATGTCCCTTGTATATTGTTCATACGATTTGTTTTCGCTTAGTATGAGTTAATATGATATTTACTGAGGTTAGTATTCTATCAAACTGCGAGTAGTTTTCAGTGCAGACTCGATTTATTAAATTTAAGTTCTTTTCCATATTAAAAAAAACTTACGCGATTATGTATTACATGCATACAATCCAACATAATGATAGTTTCAATATAATAATGAATTATTTTCAAATGGTGCAGCACTATAAAATGGAAACAAAGAAAAAGTTAAAGTTTGTTGTTTTAACGGTTTAAAAATAAAATTTTATTTTGAAAATAATTTTCTATTAAACAGAGTCGCCAAAAAATGTATTCAAATAAATACATTATAATAATAAATTTATTCAGACATTATGAGCTGAATACAAAATATCTTTGACCTTTACAGTTAAAAAAAAAAAAAAGTGGTCAAAGTGGTTGCCGTTAGTTTCCGGAAATTTATTAGTAGCCGAACTGCTGCTTGGGGAACGTTGACCAAAGTGTTCAGTGGAATTGCTAACACAGAGTAAACGTGTTAAACCAGGAGAACGTGCGGGAACTCAATTGCAGCCCTTTGTTCCGTCTATGTCCTTGCAATTCTTATATAAGTCATACGTCTAGGTCATAGAGTAATGTTGCGTCGTCTTGGTTGAATGAAAATTTACCATTTCCATAAAGTCAATGACAGCAGGTAAAACGTCCAGGTATATGGCATTTATATATATACATTTTTGGCATAACTATGTATTAATTATTATATTTATTATATTTACACAAAACATTTAGCCTCCCAATATGCCGTCCCTATCTTTTCAATTGAAAAATCATGTCACCTTAATAATAAGTTATTAAAAACGACAACGTTTTCAAGAAAGGAACGGTAGTTGGAGTTATTTTTTTTACTTCAAATATATTATATAGAAATAATCAAACTTATCACTATCCAATAATCATTTTTTTTTCTTTTTTAAAAATTGCGACTCTTACTATTGCAAAAAATTTATTGTTATGTTTTACTCATATCTTATAAGAGAACTTTAAAAACTATTTTACAATACAACAGTTTTGTTAGGCAATGCTTTGCAGGTATTCTTCATAAATTCAAAATTCCGAATTCGCTCATTAATTGTCAACTGAATTTTTTTTGCTTTTTTTTTTTTGATTTTACAATACTTAAATATAACATTTCAATAACCAGTTATTAGAGGATATCAGCCATGGACATCAGCTTATTTGACTGACTGGCTTTTAATTTAATGTACAATTTATGCAGTTAATGTTAAATGGGTCGATGAAATAGTGATTTATTAAACGATAAAATTTAAATGACACGCATTCCCATTTCGAGCCCACAACTTTTGGCACTAAGCCGACATGGATTTACGAAGCAGTAATGGTTCACTGGTTCTGTCGATCATTGAAAGAATATAATGGTGATGATAATAAGATCGCCTTATCAAAAATCTTTCATATAAATTCGCATGAAACAATTTTTTAATCTCAATATTTCCTACTCCTCTCTGGATGGTGTTTTCAGTGGAAAAAGTCTTGTTATTCAGAAATCATTAGCATTTTATGTAATTTTTCTGGGACTTCTTATTCTTATCAGTAAAACGAAACTTACGATCCCTTATTTTCTTTTGAAGCCACATGCATATAATAGTTTATTTCAAAGTTCCCTTAAGGAGACGCTCAAATATTTTTAGAGCAAGAAACGATACTTATTTTGCCGTTGACCAATTAAGTAAATAAATAAATAAATAAATAAATAAAAATAAAACTACTTAGCGCAGTAGTCTAGTTTGCTTTCGAATATTTTCAGTATAATTTTTTGTTTCTCATATACAGAATTCTTTATGATTCCGCTGTGGTATGCTTAAAACTTATCGTCAGAAAATGTTTCTTTACAATCTGCTCTGCTCTATTTCTCTACGTTTAGAATAAAAACCATTTAATAATTCCAAAGCTTTTTAGGAATTCATAAATTTCATGATAAAAATATTTTGAAATAGATTAAGAAATTAAATTTTGTTTCTTTACAGGAAAAATTACAGTCGTTGATTGGGAAGGAGTTTTAGTAGGATACCAATTTCAAGACATCGCTCAATTTTTTTCATCAACAACGTTTATAAGTAAGCTATAAACCAAATCACTATTATTTTAATAAGCAATGAAAAACATTTTGAAGATAAATTAATAATCGTTAAAAATTAATTTCATGAAAGACACGCAGTAGATAACATATAATTTAATAAAATCAATAATAATACTTATATGCACGATTGAATAATTATAACTTCCTTCAAGCTTTAAAGTGTTCATATCTATGAAAAGCATGGCAAAATTTCTACAGAAGAGATGAAAGTCATTGTGATGTTTCCTATAGGATAGTCTGAACCTGCTGTTAAATATCTGAAATTGCTGGTTGCAGCCAAGCAAGAATTTTCAAAGTGAAAGGAGAATAAATGGCGCTTTTCTGTTTTTCTTGCTTTATATTCTTTGTTCAATGATTATGAAAGCGTTTCACCGTGGCAAACAATCATTAATCAGGCTCAACATATTTTAGAATAACCTGCTACTATGGCTTTCGTTTGGGAAGAACAATTACGTAAAACAAAGCATAATTGTTGATACTAAGATCGGATATGACAAATAATAATTCACTGTTGTTGGTATATTCATGAACTATTTATTTCCAATAAAAATGCTAATTGTGAATTATGTTTTAAGGAAGAATAACTGCAACTGTAACAGGAAAGATACAAAATATTTTCTCTTTTTCCCTTTGCCAGCGCCTTTCTTTTCTGGTAAAACGACTGAAGAACTTTACCCAAGAGATCACAAAAGAAAATTTCTCCGAAGTTATTTAGAATCATGGTACGAATTAAACAATGAAAACAAACAAGTGGCAGATGAAGATATCGAACTGTGGTTAAAAGAAATCCAAGCATTTGCAATGGTAAAATTCAAAATACAATTGTACTGGCAAATTTCCAAACGATAACTATAAATTATATTCTTTTATTATCTTTATAAGTAAAATATATTTAAAAATAATAAATAAAACGTATTAAAATATCTTATTTAAAAAAATCTGCAGCCGTCACTGGTTTTATTAACGGCTATAACTTTAGGACTTCCAAAGAAGGTAGAAGCATTTTCTGGTGATAATAAAAGGTAACTTTTTTTTTAATTTTTCATTTAGATGACATAGTAATGTGTATGTACGCGTATTTCCATAGTATTAAGATAAATGAAAATTTGAAAAATACATAATTCATATTAATAGTTTAATTTATGTGTTTATAAATTGATGATTTATTTTCAAATTTTGCCATTTGTGCTTTCTTTTAATAGATTTTTACAAGCACTTCTAAACGAATATTTCTCTGTGAAAGAAAAAGCATTGGGCCGACGTTCCTTTGAAAAGCAATAACGTTTTTTATTTTATTTTATTTTATTATGTTAACTACACTACCCATTAAAAGCTGTTAACTAAAATAGCAATTTAATAATTGATATGAATGCGAACCAAACGATGTACAAGTTGTAATACAACATAACTACCTCAAAACATGTATTTTTTTAAAATTTAAAATAAAGAAAAATATATTTCGTGGACACTTACCTTTAATGTCCGCTATATTTATTAAACTGTCAAACAGAGATATATAAACATATTGTTAACTGTTTTCATGAGTTTAGTTTGTAGGATTTTCTTTTCTATTTTCATCAATAATTTAAACATCTGATGTATGGCGTATAATAAATCCTCGTCGAACATTCACGAGTCATTCTTTAATTGTTCAGCGTACGAAATGAAAACAAAATCTTCTTAAATTTTTTGTTATCTTACCAGAAATATTTTTTGTTATCATTTTTATTAATTTAATTTTATTTATTTGAAATAATAATGGCTCATCGGAGCAATTCGGGAGAAGGATGTCAGATAAATGCATAACAAGGAAATAAAAATAATAATTTAAATGCTGGAATGGTACATTCGCACAGGCCTCCAACTTTAAGGAAAGAAAAAAAAAATGAAGAATTTTCTATTTTCAGGGAGAAGGGGGAGAAGTTGTTGTTGTTTTTTAAACTTTTTTAACGCAAAATTGGCTCATCAGAAGCAAAAATGTATTTACAAAAATTATTCGCCTCTTTGAAAGGAATCCGTGCATGCCGAATTTAGTGACTTAGGCTCGCTAGTATGAATGTTTCAGCCATTTCTTCATTTTTAGAAAAAAATAAATACCGTATCTTTAAAAAAAGGTTAAATGACGGTTGTAGAGAAAAGAAGGACGAGACACAAAAATCCAGGAATAAAACACAAACTGAATACTTAACGGTAAGTCCCTTAGTGGTTATAGCATCGGAACAGTTACCCGAAGGTCCCTATTTCGAGTCCAGGCCATAAAATTTTCTTTACTATTTTTCTCTATTTTATATTCAATACAGTAGAACCTCGATAAATCGAATCTCAAGTGAAAAGCAAACTACTTCGATTTATAGATGTCTACGATTTTTCGATGTTGAGTAATATAAACTTCCAGTTATCGAGGTTCGATATAACGAAATTAGGTAAAATAAAAAAAATATAGATTTATTTTTGTCTATTATTGCGACAATCGCAGATGATTTTCAATTTATAGTGGAAATTATTTAGTGGACGAATATTTGTCCAATTGGAATCGAGTGCGCTTGTAAAGCCAATCAGAATGAAAACCAATCAGAAGTGCTTATGAAAACTTCTTATAGGGAGAGATAAACTGATATCAATTCGATTTATAGAGGTCCGGATTGACAAAATTTCATTTGTGGGCGAATTTATTTGCGTTAACTTCGAGTTTTAGAGGCTAACTTTCCTTCAAAAAATTCAATTTATGGAGGTTTTATTACATCGAATTGTAGAGGTTTTAGCCCCAAAACTGAATGGAATGGATTAAATCTTCGAATTAGGGAGAAATTCGATTTATAGAGGTTCGATTTATCGAGATTCTACTGTATAACAGAATGACGAAGTTTGACTAGGCTTTAACATGAAGAAGTTTTAAAATAAACTGATTTGTCTTTGGTAGTGATAGTGCCGCATATTGAACTCTGAATTTAGGCCACTGCTTTTATTGGTTATAGGGAATTTCTAAAAAACAGGGTCTCTCTGTGATCTGAAAGACTTCGTCAGAAGAGAGATAGCTCAAATCTTATAATGAAATTGGTAGAGACCTTTCAATACAATAAGAAATAAATTGGTATTGCGGAATGGTACATTCGCACAGGCCCACCTCGAGATAATGATACGGAATCAAACAAGTTTTTACGGGCCTGTGTTAGGACACGGATACTAATTAAATCGTAGAACACATCTTGAGGCCACATGGCGAATAAGAAAAAACTTTGTGCAACACAATTTAAAAAATTTAATTTCTGATATAAAATGTTTAAATAAAAAATATACTTGCAATTCATCATAAATTTTTAACCAAATCTATGGCATTCTCAACTTACAAATCACTGGTCCATGATAAGAGAAGTATGTTAAAAATGGCAACATACAAGAATCAATAATTCGCGCAAACATCAAATTTATAGTACTGCCACCCAATGTAATAGGTGATTCGATGGGTTTGTAATCTAAATGACAATATTTCTTCATAAAGCTAAAAGCGTATAAATTTAATGTAGCATCTACATTGATAATGCTAACTGTTACAGCGAAAAAAACCTCGCTGTAACAAAACACGCATCTTCTGGAGGAGCAAAGTTCCCGAGAGGCAACACTCGAACCATTGCCGCCCAGCACTCGAACCATTGTTTGTTACAAATAACACTGCTCTAACTGGAATTCTTTGGCGATCGCCAGTAACAATTTTACTCCCCCCCCCCCCTTACGCCGTCGCTTCCAAGGCATACTTGTGCTCAAACAAAAAGTGTGTCGTACACACTCCTGTATATCCCTTATAAGAGCTTATTCCAAATAATGAGCCGACTGTCCCGCAGCACCTTGATTTTTTGTTTTCAGATGTTGCACCGGGATGTTTCTGCATGAAGGAGGTTGAGAGACCGTTTGAAGGTAGCCTGGGCTTTTTTGCTTCTCTCTAATAGTGTAAGGATTTGACATAATGGATTTGACAGAGTTACATAATTCCACATTGAAAATACGCAACAGGATAAGACTGTACCTCATCATTCCACGTTGCCAACTCTATCCATTGATGCCTACGATAAAGCCACCGCCACTCGGAGACCTCCTCTGATACTGCGGGCATCCATGTTCCCCTATCTTCGTATACTTGAGATGTGGCCGAGGGCATCTCTTGTTGTGTTCGAGTTTCCGCAGATTCTTGAATCATGTATTTCAGTACAGATGACTTTGTCGATTGTATCAAGGACAATGCACTTCTCTGGCCATAGCAAGAGGTGGATGCCAGCATTTTGCCATTCAAGGATCGTCCCCCCCCCCCCCAAACAAACTTTTCTTTGTTAAGAGAGCCATCATCTTTACCTTGAGATGGAACACCTTGCTATGATGTTTAAGTGATCGTAAAATCTTTGCTTAGACAGAGTGCACTTTTTAAGATAATCTTCCACCTTTCGGGTTGCAGATGAAAATGATTAATAGATCAGGACGGCTGTAATGGCGGACAATATACTGTATTATGGCATTTTGAGTTCGCTAACGCTGCTTATCTGAATCACCTGTCTCTTCAAGACGTCCCTCAGTTGAAGATAGCTGTTTGCCCTAGGCTGCGCTTGGTAGCTCAACCTGATCTCCCCATGATGCGATAGGTGTAGAAGATTTCTGTGGAAATTTGGTTTCAGGGTCGCGCTGAGACAGAGTAATGGTAGAACATGAATTGAATAATTTATTTCGAAGTTACGGTATGGTGTGTATGACATAAAGTTATTAAGTTTGATTTCATTGCTTATATTCTTAAGCAATTTATTAAAAATCAAATCCGGATTCTTTTTTTTATGATATAAATATTTATATTTATTTATGAATTAATTTTTCTAAATATTTCTAAATATTAATATTTTTTTATTTAATTGTTTTGTTTATATTTTTAAATTTGCTTAATAAATTTTTTAAACACATTTTATTTGCTTCCTTATTTTCTTTATTTACTACGAAATATATGGATTGATGTGATATGACGTACACGTACTTTGTTATGTAGTTATCATTAGCCTTTTTCCACTCCCCCCTATTTTAACTATATAGTCAGTTAATATTTTAATTTATAGTCAGTTAATTATTTTATTTTTCGTTTTAATTTTTTTTTCCCGCCCCCCCCCCCCCCCCCCCCCTTTGCTTTAAATTTACAACTAGTTCAACGGGCATTTTCCATTTGCCTCTGCAACCCCTCATCGCCTCTCTATATCCCCTGCTCCTCTTCACACTCTGGTGAAGAGTTCCTTTACCCCTTTCCCCTTGGGTACCTCTCCCTTTGATCCTTTCCCTGTTCCTTGCATGCTTTGTTACTGTTACTTTTTATACTTTTTTTAAACCTTTGCCGTCTTTAGGCCTTTCTCCCTCTTCTAATTGACTCCCCCCCCCAATCCTATTTCTTTTTTCCGTCCTTCTACCCTATATATTATTTATTTTTATATATTATTCCTATAGAATAATCCCATTCTTTCTGTCTTAATTTTTTTTAACTTCATTTATTTATTATTATTCATATTATTATTCTTAATAAATTATAATCCCTTTTACTCTTAGTAATCCCAATTTATAATTCTTAATAATCCCATTTACTCTTTGTTTTTATTCTACTGGTCTTAATTTTTCCTGAGGAAATGGCACCTAGTGTTGATTTTTGTGGAATCTGTTCAACAATAAGCAAATCTCAGAAGCTGGAACACGTTATTTTAGAGTGTAATGACTGCAAAAACAAATTTCATGCTAGATGTTTAGACATTACAGTTAAAGATCTCAGAGCTGTCCAAAGAGAGGAAACACAGTGGAGATGCTCATCTTGCTTAGGAAAGCACCATCGAAGTCCAAGTTGTCCTGGTGTCCCTCTCGCATCATTGTTTAAAGAAGGTGAGTCTCTATCAAAAAGATATATTCTTGACTGCATATCTTCTTGCATTAAGGAACATCTAGCAGATATGAAATCTGTTGTGTCTGAGCTTGCTGCCTCTGTAGAATTTCTATCTAAAAAGATAGAGGATATACAACCTCTGACAATTAAGTTCGGTGAATGACCTCATATTGCGAGTGGATTGCTGGCTTACATGAAACAGCAGATGCTGGACTTCAAAGTAATCCCCGTCGATGGTAATGCACTTCTGGGAACGGCTGTACAAGTCCTGGAAACTCCTGGCGTAGTCGTTTTTAGGGATAGCCTTCAGT
>JAHWFO010061155.1:1139596-1218924 GCA_023313115.1 Rhysida immarginata
CCCCCTTTAAGTATTTTACATTCGATGTAAATCACCCTGTATGTTAACATTGAAAACTTCTAGAGCGCGTGCCATTGTTCCAATTTCGACCATCTTCGAACTAAATTTTTCAATTGGCTAAATAGTATTTAATAACGTTATATTCGTTCATGGCTCATCGTTACGAGTTTTTTGATATGTTACTTACTATATCTTAACATGGAAAAATTTCGGGGGGTGTCATAATATTACAATTAGAGCGCGTGCCACTGTACCAATTTCGACCATCTTCGAACTCATCCGTGCCATTTCCCATATCTATCGATTGGTGAAAACAGATTTTTAAGATCTTTCATACTTTCTGAGAAAATCGAGTTACGGACAGACGGACGGACGGACGGACGGTCGTACAAGGCCAAAGCATAAAGCACCTTTCGGTACTTAATAAAAGTGACGTAAAAAATTACACGCCTATTTCAATTCCTAGTTTCCCTGCTAAAGTTTTTGAGTATTTGCTGCATGGAAGAATTTATTCTATTGTCTCTCCCTATCTTCTTCATGTCAATACGGTTTTCTGAGGAATCGCTCAACAGTATCTAACCTAGTGGATTCTGTACATTTCATTGGAGATGGCATTAACCAAAATAAGCAAGTCGACATGATTTATATCGACCTAGAGAAAGCATTTGATAAGGTAGATCACCGTCTATTACTTCAAAAATTAATGAAATATGATTTACACCCTTCCTATATCAAATGGATATTTTCCTATTTAACTAATAGAGTCAACTATGTTGTTATAAATAATATCTACTCTCCTAGGTTTATTTCTACTTCAGGGGTTCCTCAGGGATCAATTCTAGGACCTTTATTATTTATTATCTTTATCAACGACATTGCTGATGTGATTAAATCTTCTCAATTATTCCTATTTGCTGATGACATGAAATTAGGTAAAATTATTCATAATCCTATGGATTGCCAAGATTTACAACTTGATCTATATTCAATTGGGGCCTGGTGCATTCAAAATAATATGTTCACAAATGACAAATATCACTGTGTCACCTATTCTCTTAAGAAAAGAGTCTTTAATTTTGATTACAGTTTAAATGGTTGTAAATTACAACAAAAATCTATTACAAACGACCTAGGTGTTATATTTAATTCCAAACTTTCGTTTGTTGATCACGTTCACTCTATTATCTCCAAAGCCTATCGTGGTTCACACTTTATTGTCAGAAACTCCTTAAGTTTTAATAATGTTGGCTTTTCAATTTTTCTTTTTAATACATTAGCCAGACCAATTTTAGAATATGCTTCTGTCATTTGGTCTCCTTCTCATATTAAATTTCAGCTCCTCTTGGAAAAGGTTCAAACAGATTTTTTACGCTCTCTGTTTTCTTCGTTTCCATCCTATATTTTTTAATGATAACTTTTATGTATCAAACACCTGTCTATGAGAGTTCTTTAATTGTGACACATTGATCAAAAGACGTACTGATCTTTGCTATTTATTTAAATTTTACCGCAATATAAGTTATTCATCTAGATTTCTTAACTCTGTAAATTTACGTGTTCCCCAACTTAATTCCAGGCCTAATGATATTTTTTACTTACCTTTCTCAAGGAAGACAGTTATAAATAATCTTCCTTTTTTCCGAATGTATAAGTTTTTTAATATCACGTAAAACCTTATTGATATAAATGTTATGTCGTATGATATGTATAAAGAAACTGTGAATGAGAATGTTATGCTATTATTATGATATTTTTCTGTTTTTATTTTAATGTCAATGGATGTTTAGCTACTCTTTTGTACCTAGTTTTGACTAAACATTTTTAATACATTATACATTATATTTTTTCCTGCATTTTTATGTAATATTATGATATATTTTTTTTCCTTGTAAGCTGTTATTGGGCTATACTAGCCTGTTGCTTATAAATAAATAAATAAATAATGACCTCTTGCAGTTAAGAATGTGGGAATCAAAGTTTAACTTCCATGTTATTACTTGTGACATCCTGCGAGTGGAGCGGTCGCATGACGTCATCAAAGCGACAGTATTACATCATTATTCCTCTTATGTTCTTATCACAAGAGTTCACGGTTGATAAAACGCTTTAGGGTGAAGTTCGGCAACTAAATTGCATAACGTTGTTCAACTAGAAATCTCCCGTGGCGTAACAACATTTATAAATCGTACGCCCATAATTCAAGAAACTTTTGCATTTGTCCCCAGAGCTATAGCTATTATTAATTTTTTTTCTTTGCCCACGAAATTTTATGCATATTTTCGAATTCGAAATGGATTACGTTCATCTTCCCGAATTAACAATCAACATAGACACTC
This sequence comes from Rhysida immarginata, assembly GCA_023313115.1. NCBI lineage: Eukaryota > Metazoa > Arthropoda > Chilopoda > Scolopendromorpha > Scolopendridae > Rhysida > Rhysida immarginata. The sequence goes on from JAHWFO010061155.1 coordinate 1,141,933, forward strand.
AACAAAACGATATAAAGTCGCTTTTAAAAATACTAAAACCTAAATGGAAACCAGAATCAATTAACATTAAGGTAAATGTTCAGTTTTGATGTTAAAAACAACAATTATAAAATTTAAACTAAAATAAATAAATAATTTTTTCCATCAGTATGTCTTTAAAAATAACTTTTGTTCAATCGTAGCCTATATTATTTCCATAAGTTTTATATAATTTTAATTATGGATTTATGAATTTAAATTTTTGAAATATCAGCAACAGGTGGCGACATTCTTCACGGAGCACCTGTGCTGGCAGTTGGCTCCTTTTTCAGATGCTCATATCTAGGCTTCTAAGACCTAAACTGACAGTAAAAAATGAACTAATAAGTAGGATCATAAATTATGTTGAAACATTGATGAACTTTTTAAAAAACAATTTTCTTACATTTAAAATATCCAAGTGTTCATGGAAAACATTCAGCATAAACAACATAAATTAACATAATTTATGACCCTTGTTATTAGTTCATTTTTTGCTGTTTGTTGACGTTTTCAAATATACGTTTGCTATTTTATAGTGTAAATAAATTATCCTCAACGTTTTTATAAAAATGAAAAACATAAGCTCTGTTACATAATTATTATCTTGAATATAAAAATATTATTAATAAATAAAAAAAATATTTGATTTCATTCTCTCCTAAATCGCCATCTGCTGGTTGAAGCAATCATTTCACCTCTGGTTATGAAATTGGTCATACTGACTACTTAAAAATAAACGTAAACTAGGATGTTTTAAAAATAAAATTAGTAAGGTAGGAATTTTTATAAATGTGTACAACCCAATTTACTGCTTTGATAATTGTCGTTTCGAAAAATTGGGTATAGCATGAAGCATTTGCTGTTACAACAATGATTTGTTGGAAAATAAAAACTTTACAAATTTATTATTTTAAGATTATAAACTAATGAAAATTGAAAATCGTTGCCTTTTATTAAAGAGGAGAATATTAAAGAAAAACTTTTTAAAAAGAACAGACGAAAATGCGTATAATGTAAACAATATTTTCTTGAAATATAGGGATATTTAAAACATAAATAAAACACGTTGAAATGTCTAACAAGTAAGAGTATTGTAGTTTAAGAATTAGGCTAATTATTGGCTGTGAAAGTGTTCAATATGTATAATTAAACATCCCTTCTTCTTCTTTTTCTATAAATCATAGTCGTTGAGTGGAGGCTTTTCTGGTCGGTTGTTCCACTGTTACGAAGAGAATTATCCTGTTGACGGCCTCACCGTTCGACTTCGTGGGTATTCTGAAATCGCAAAAATATGGACAAATGAAAATGAAATTAAAATGATAGAAGTAAATATGGACTTTGAATAAACTGAATTATAAGTATGTTTAAACATTATATCCTTGCATCACTGTGTATCTTATTTCTTTTATACCAGTATCTTTCCAAACATGGACATTTTCCCAAACTATATGCCATTTTCGCTAATGGTTACTGTTATCAATATATTGAAGGGAGGCCTATGTTTTTGGCTGTGAAAGGCGAAGAGGGATATGTGGATGATCACATGCTAAGGTAAACCATGTTAACTTATACTTGAGCTTTTTAAGAAGGAAAGTGAACTTTTCTTTATTAAATATATATTATTAATGACAAGTTATTATCAAAATTTTTTGTCAAAGAGTGGTAGATTCTCAGCATACAGTGTTTTAAAGTATTAGATGATTTGGAGTCCAGAAAAAAACATTTCACCAAAAGCGGCTCTACTTAAAATTCAACTAAATGCGGTCTTAAAATAAAAAAAAAAAAAAACAACAACAGATATTTACGTTGAAAAATTTGCATATTTGTATATTCCCACTTTATGGATATTCATTCTGATGACTGTTTCAATCCACATATTAAATGGTAATTTTGATTTGCGTTAAAGACAGTTTCTATTTGAGAAGATATTTTATCTCCATGGATATTCATTAGTAATAAAGTATTTTAAGTAAAAATATTAAATAATTAAAGTTCCCTACTCACCGCGTCATTGCATGAAACTTTGTGTATAGGCTATGCAGAGCATAGGGAAGAGAATTCCAACGGAAAATTTATTAGTGCATACGGTTGCCACCAGAGGAAAAAGTAGCATCGTAGGCAAAAGCGCAATGCGTCTGTGAAAAACCAATCTGCAGAGGTCATCATGCCATTGGTAAAGAAAAAACGTGCGCTCCTGGTGAAGCTCTATTACCAGAACTTTACAACAGCACTGCGAGAATATCGGCGTGTGAAGGGATTGCGAACAGGATGCATGACGGCGAGAGGTTTCGAAAGATGATGCAGAAATTCGAAGAGACGGGGGAGTTGTGTATTGTCTGTCTACCAGGCACTAATCCATGTGATTTCTGGCTGTGAAGAACCTTTCAGGATCGTGTTTATCATGGAGGCGACAGAACTGAAAGCCAACATCATTCGTCCTGTTGCAGTCATTTCACCTTTTGCACAGATCACGGAGTACAGGACCAATTGACAAAACAATGATTACCTACATAGCGAAGATAGCAGAGGAAACGGACATTCGACTTCGCGGACACACCAATGAAGTTGGCGGATGCGGCACTGATGGATTTTTGGGCCTTTGGGTTACTTAAACAAGCCCGATGACTTCGTACAAATCATGGCCTCTTGTAAAGCCCTTAAAGAGGAAAGAGATGCTATCCCCTTTTCAATGGGTCCTATAGTGGAAGTTGTGACGTAGGGCGATAGTGAGAGTTGCGATGTAGTAGCGTTCGCAGACCACTAACATCACTCGCTTAGATTTCAATTAGCCTTTCCCTTTATTAATTCGATTATAATATTTGTCTTTGTCCTCACGAGTGTCTACCGCATCAAATTGATTTTCATTTGTATTTGTCTATATGCGGTTTTACATTTAAGAACTTTATATTAGGGTGTAACTTAATAATGTCGATTTTCTTTGAGAGATCATAATTCTTAAACCAGCTGCTAGACTTCAACCGTTTTTAAACAGGAAAGAGACGTTCACATGATCTTTATTCCTGCTTAATATAAAAAAAAAATGTTTCTATACTTCAAGAGTTACGTTGCTCAGAAATGGAATCCGACAAAGCGCACCTTCGACACCGGACAATTTCTGCGAAACGGAGAGGCTACTGCAACATTGGTTCAAATAGTTCAAGACCGATAATTTTGACTTGAATGATGAGGAGCGCTCGCGCCAGCCAAAGAAGTTTTCAGACGCAGATCTTGAAACGGATCCTCTCCGATGGCGCGACACAGATTCAAGAGGAACTTGCAGAGAGGTTCGGAATAACTCTCCAAGCCATCGGACGTCGGCAATTGCACGCAATAGGAAAAATCCAGAAAGAAGGAAAATAGGTACCTCACTAGTTAACGGAAAACAATCGCACGCAGCGATCCAGTCAGCGAAACATGTCTTTAAATGGTTGCCAAGCAGAAGATGTCTTTTCTGTACAAGATCGTTACCAGCGGCGAAAAATGGTTCTGGTACAATAAGTCTTTACTGATAGGATTCATCTCCACCGAACCATCTTCCTTGCAGCACAAACGCATCTGGTTCTGCTGTGCATCTGGTGGGATCAGAAGGGGGTAGCATGAATTTCTCCCATCAGTGCATAAGAAACAACGGATTGTTACCACAGCAACTGCAAAATCTGCAACATGCGATTGAAGAAAAACGGCCACCGAATCGCACTGAATGGTCTTATTGTACGACAACGCTCGTCCTCACGTTGTTCAAGTGCTGAAGGGCGTCTTTAACGAACTTCGGTGGGAGGTCTACCCCATCCGGTATACTCTCCAGACATTTTTCCTTTGGACTACCAATTGTTTCGATCGATGCCGAATCATCTGGTCGGTATCCGATAGTGAAATAAAGAAGTGCGATATTGGATCATCGACTTCATCGAAGAATGACTTGTTCTTCTTTGCTTGAACGATGGGCAAAGGTGGCGGCAGCCGACGGAAATTATTTCGAATAACAGTTTCCGCGATATAAATATAATTAAAATCGAAAAAAACCCGACAGAATTAAGTTTTTCACCAAACTAGGTTTTATATTTTAATTAAGTTTCAGAGCTGCGTTGAATATATATTTGTGCATAATGATATTTTTTTTATTTTGTTAGTCTTATTGGAAAAGAATTGGCTTATATCCATAGCGTCAAATTACAAGGTTTGGATTATACCAAGTCATCATTTTTTACTGTGTGGGAGAAAATTTTATCCGAATCGAATATAATAAAACCTTTTGATTTTACACCTTCAAAAGTGACTATTTTGTCAGAAATGAGATTCCTCAAAGATTACTTGTCGAAAAAGAATTCTAGGCTCGTCACTTGTCACGGAGATCCTCATGCGGGAAATATAGTTTGGAATTCAAAAACGGGTAAAGTATTTTTGGTTTATTTTCAATAATCTTTTATAGCTAACTACAATACACGTTTTATCACGTGAAATGAGAGCAAAGGAAAATGCAGAATACTTAGAATATTGCTTCTTAATATTCTGAAAGATAGAATAGAAATTTAGAAATACTGTAAATTGGTTTACAATAATTAAATTTAAATTTGACAGAACAACATCTCTTTTTACATCGATAATTCAAGTCTTCCTTCCAAACTGTCTACGATTCCACGGGTTTTCCATCCTTTGGAGAGAATAGGTGGACGGGGATTAAGAGGAAAACCATCATCCGAATTGTCCCATAAGGCCAAACGATACATAGATTCGTTTGAGTTTAAAGACGATAAAACCTTGCGGAAATGAAAAATAAGCCAAAACGCAAATTAAAAATATCGATATTACAATATTCCCCAGTGTGCCGACTTACCAAATATGTCTTCGAATATTCGCAGCGCGAACCGCAAAAAATTTACAGTCATATTTTATACCAGACTAAGAATCTCAAGCAGTTGCGCGATGCATTAACACATACATTTTATATTTGATTCTCACGCTCCAAGATTTGCTATAGACGCACAACACATATGTTTTACCTGTTAAGTCCGTCCGCACGTTACACGCCTAATTTACTTCGGGCTGCAGATGAGAAATTGGTAGGCGATGCCTAAATTATTGCAGAATCTTCGGATTAGTTAGACGATGTCACTCTCAATGAAATGACATTTCCACCATGATTTTGCATCAGATGATTGAAACTGCGCAGTCTACCGACGAAATAGTGAACTATTTTTATTTCACCTTTCACTCTCCCATACTTTTATTAAGATATTTTGAAAATCTGATCAAATTTGGTTCTCAACTTTCGTTTAAAAATTAAAACGAAATGAAAAGAAAGGGCTAATTTTATATATAAGAGTTACCCAAATGAAAAGTGGACACGGTCTGGATATGTAATACCTTTATTTGAAACTTGAAAGTAATCACCATGTTTGTTTAGGCATTGGTCCCATCGTTTACACAGCAGATCAATTCCCTTGGCGTAGAAAGATTCTGGTTGTTTTTTGAAAAAGTCTTTCACTGCATCCTTCACGTTTCGTCCGAATTGAAACGTTTCCCTCGTAATGTCTTCTTGAGCGGCCCAAAGATTGGTAATCACCTGGTGACAAGTCCGGGCTGCAGGCAGGTTGATCCAAGACTTCCCACCGGAATTTTCTGCAACATTATGGTGGTTTCACGGGAGACGCGGAAGGCGCGCATTGTCATGCAGAAAGATCACCTGTTGTGAGAGAAAATTTGGGCGTTTGTTTTTGATTGATTGCCGAAGTTTCTTGAGATTACTGCAGTACTGTGCAGAATTGATGGTGCGTTTCTTTGGCGGAAAATAAATCAACAGTCGTCCACGTTGATCGAAGAAAACGGTTAACATCATTGGTCCTGGATGCATCCATTTTTACACCTGGTGCGACAGAAACAGGTAAAGTCACAATTTATGCACGCCGGTACACGTCTGGGATCTACTAGCACACCCTTTACTAGAGCTCTTTGTCGCTGCTGAAGTCATGACGCTGTGGGACGCGTTCACTTTTCACTTGGCCAACCCTTATATAATGAGGTATATGAACTGATTTTGAATATTGGAAAAATATAAATCTGTTAACAAACCAGTATTATTTATAATATTTATAATACTTATTAATAGAGTGATGTCTTGATTTTTCAATCTGATGTGACTAAATTTGGGTTTTCCAATCAGTAATTTTTTTCCAGTACTCAAAATTAATTCATACACCTCATTTTATATCAATTTATCTCTTTATTTTCATTATGTTTTAATTTTTAAACCAAAGTTGAGAAGCAAATGTGTTTAATATTAATGGTCAATTAATGTACTGAACAACAAGTCGGACAATCAAATACCTATCCCGAACACCCGGACGTTTTGTCAAATTTCCGGACTGTCTGGGTCAAACTGGTCAGGTGGCACTGTTCGAGTCGGTCCCAATCTCGGAAGTTCTTTATTGCGAAAAGAATTGGGATTCTGTTATGATTTGGATTTCCATCTCTCCTGCTACTGCGGACATCTGACGTACTCTGCAGCTCTTGAAATACATAAAAATGCTCTTCGAGTATCTGTATCAGTGCGACGCACCATGTCCAATTCGATGTTGGCGACCGACCATGTGTAGAACCATCGATTTTGGGATTATTCGAGTAAAATCTTGTGGACATTCATCATCTTACGGACGATATGTTCTATAAGTTCTCTACAGTAAAATCACGAAATCAACGAATTATATACTCATCGTAAAAAAAATGCACCCAGAAGGAATCGTCAGATTGAAGAGATATTTGAAAGGAAGTTAGTACTCATCAACAACAACAAATGATTATCAATGAGCGTCAGAATGATAAAATTTATTGGTCAAAATATCAAAGTCATTATAACTCTCAATAGGATGTTGAGCCACCATTATTTCTAATGCATTCTGCCACACGCCATGGCATGGAGTCGTGTACGTTCTTAACGTAGTCTTCACTCAGCTCATCCCATGCAGATTGCACTTTGACTTGTAGCGCTTGCAGATCTTGTGCTAGCGGTGGAGTCTTAAAAGAACGTCCCACAGCATCCTATAGGTTTTGTATGGGTGCAACTTTATTTTGACGATGCGTGTATATATGAATAACCCTGTATAATTATTCAGGATTCATCGAGTCATCAACTTTCTCAAGAATGCGGGTCTAAAAATAGCATTCAGTACAGATAATACAATAAAAAAAGTCAAACCGGAAAATCCATAAGTTATCGATCATTTTGAAAAGGATGAGATCTACAAACTATCATTTCATGCCCAACTTGTAATAAAAATTACATTGTGTTTCATAGTCAAAATTAAAAGCTCATAACTTTCGATCATATGAGTTTCAGCTTTTAAAATTCGTTACACTTTTGCGTGTGAGACACAGTGAGTGCTGAAAGGACAGTTCAAACCAGGTGTCGACCAGGATGTACTAGTATAGTGTGATTCGTTAAAATGCTGCTATGATCTTCCGCATCAATTTTTGCAGCCCAGTTGGGCGTGGAGCATTCTTAAATAAACCCCATACGACAAAATCCAGAGGAGGTGAGGTCAGGTGACTCATGGAATGGCACCATTTTCCAGTTGTCATTCAATAAATGTCACTTTTAGACCTTATCTTTATTGAATGCTATTTTAGACCTTCTCGTTGAGGAAATCACTTACCTCAGGGATTTTATGAGGCGGGGCTCCGCCTTATTTGAAAATAATGACGTCGATGCAATTGTCTTCCATTTGCAGGGATGAGAAAGGCAGTTGTTCCAACGAATGGCTACCTATACAGTTTATTATGCATAAGCAATTGGTTCATAATGCCGATTTGATTCGTGGACTCGATTTTTCCAAATCTTAGGAAGCGGAAGATCATAGCAGCATCTAGACCACATATGCTGACTAAATAGTACGTGGCGTAAACTATTCTTTCGGTGCGACTGTGCCTCACAGAGGTGATCACATAGAGGTGTAACGAATTCTTATCAAAAAATTCTCATGGTTTCTGCATATTTAGCATTTCTTACCAATAAACTCGGAAATTCCGAAGTTAGGGTCTTCGTCTTTGACGCATTTTCTAACGGAACACCCTACACTTAGAACCTAAGACAAGGTCATTACAGAACGAAATAAAGAACATTTCGGCCTGTAAATAAGATGTGCCAATGGAAAATCGACATTCTGCCAACATATATGTTCTACTAGTCACCAATTCGGATCAATTAACGAAACCAATGAGGTGAAAAAAATTAGAAGGCCCTCAAAAACATCGAGATATTGAAGGGAATAGAAATACATGTATAAGAGCCATTCGTAAATCAACAAACCAACACCAACTTTGACTTACTGTTACAAAAATTTAATACAACCAAGAGAGAAGACAGAAAAATAAAATCTGAACTCGATCAAATGCATTTTATCATTTTCGTTACTTAAACTTTATATACTATAAAATATTCGTAAATTATTTATTCATTATTCTTGTATAGTCGAAAGTTAATTTATCGCGGTAATCCGACCTAATTAAAGATTTTCGAGCTTTTCAAACTGGGCATGTCGAATCATTAAGAAATGGCTTATTTTGTTTCTGAAGTAAACAAGAAGTCGAAATTTCTAGATCAGTATCCAATTATGATTAAAACTGCCTCACAAACTTATTAATATTTGTACAGACACAGACGGAGCGATTAAACTCATGAACCCAATATGACACTCAAAACCCTAAAACTTTGAAAACTGAATGAAATGTTTAAATATCGTTTTCTTGAACTTTAATTTAGAGTAAACCTTTTTTGCAGAAACATTAACATTCGTCGATTGGGAAGGCGTATTAGTAGGACACCAATATCAGGATATTGCTATGTTTTTAATGTCTACAACTTTGATGGGTATGTTATTACATTGTGATTTATTATGTTAGTACTATAATTCAGCTATAACCATATTAATAACGTTGAGGAAATTCTTAATAGGATTCATTTACAGTTAGAAACAACCTCAACAATAAGAGAAGAAAAAAATAACATTTGATAATTTTTAAAATACTGTCATCATTAAAAAAAGATAGTTTATCAAAAATAAAAACATATTCAAAAACAAAATATACAATGCTTATAAAAAATACAATAAAAAGTGGAAAAGTGATGTCATCTCTATTTTACTTTATTATTGGAAGTATCCACAGTTTTTTGATAGGTTTTATCTTTGTGTAAATAAATTTATCAAAAACTAGAAGCGAACCCACCCGATTGTATAATCGGGAAATAGCCCATTGTTAGATAACCTATTGTTAGATTTTTTCTTTGTTGTGATTTTACATAAATGATATTGCTTTAAAAATTCTTTTATCAAAAATATAGTCGATCTATTAAAATTTAATTTAACTATAATCATATAATGAAGATTAAAAGTCAATTTTTCATTCTAAAACAATTATCTCTGTTTACTGCAACTGAAGAATCCTTGGCTTCACCTGATGAAATAATGGAGGCTTCTAATTTTCATTTGTTTTGTTTTTTTGTTTGTTTGTTTTTGTTTTGTTTTTTTTGTAGACAAATAGTGTTATTTTAGAAAGTGGCATTCCTCGTGAAAAACAAAAATAGTCCTCCAAAAACATTAATACTAGAAAATTATACCATCAGAAGATCTTCAAAAAACAATCAATGTCAAAAATAAATATCAATTTCGAGTTAAAAAAAAAAAAAGAAAAAAAAGAGCATGTCTCTTGACTAGTATTATCAGGTCATGTACAAGAAAAAGAAACTGCATTTTTTAAAAATATTATTAAAAACACAGGAAGAAAATGCATAATGAATATACAGGGTGATTCAAATTCAATGTAAAAAACTTTTAAGGGAGGTAGTACGGATGATTCTAAGCAAAATAGTTCATATGAACATGGGTCCGAATTTGAATGATAACTGAGATATGAACAGAAATAAAAATGCCGCCACTAAAATCAACAGGTTAATAACTCAGGTTCTGTAACACCTAGAATAATGAATTTTGGAGGAATAATAGGATACATAAAGCTGTGTAAACCGTTAAAATTTGATCACTCTCCAACGAGTAGTTTCCGAGATACGCATTCGAAGTCGTAGCAGTTCTCACATGCGAGTACTAACCAGCACGTGTTACGATTTTGACTGCTTAACTCGGAAACTACTCGTTGGAATTCGTTCAAATTTTAACGGTATAACAGTTTTATGTACCTATTATTCTTCCAAAATTCATTACCTCAGGCATTGCAGAACCTGAGTTATTAACCTGTTGATTTTAGTGGCGGCATTTTTATTTCTGTTCATATCTCAGTTATCATTCAAATATGAACTTTTTGCTTAGAATCAGCAGCACTATAAGGGAATCTTTAGGTGTTGAGCCGCTACTTCTCCGCATTGAGAGATCTCAGTTGCGTTGGTAAGGCCACGTGATACGGATGCCGCAAACTAGTCTTCCTAAGCAGTTGTTATTTTCCAAGCCGGTGGGTAAGAGACCAAGGGGTCGGCCTAGAACCAGGTGGCTAGACTACATGGAGAATCTGGGTTCGAGTCGCTTGGATATTACCAGGGAGGACATGCGCCTGATGGCGGAAGATCGCGATCGCTGGATATCCTCCATAGGGCTGCTGCCCCCGCGACCCTAACGGATAAGCGGGTTTGAAAAGTAAGTAAGTAAGTATCACCCATACTAGCTCCCCTAAAATTTTTTACATTGAATTTGAATCACCCTATATTATCCATGTCAAGCTCAAATGACCCTCTATGTCTGTGAGTCTCAAACGGTTGTATTCAAGCAGTTGATACTCTTGATACATGGAAAGGGTCTTTGGCAATGTTTTCGTAGTTGTTTTGTTAGTTATTTAGTGGTACGTATTAATTAAAAATTTTTGTTCCGCTGCTCTAGCTAATTTGTCAATCGTTTTTTTTTATGTATAAACCTTCTTTAATTGTTCTCTTCGACAATAGCATTTTCTTTTCTAATATTTTAACGTTTTTCCGACTTGAAGTGTGCTTATTGGCTACGCAATGAGGGGCCAAGAAATATTTTGTATCAAGGAGTCTGACGGCCCGCTCATATTCAGTCACAGATGAAATGAGCGGCCCGTCTTAAGACAATACACACTGGGAACATTTGATATCGCCCCTTAGGGGGCAGCAGAGTCATTAAAGGGGCCGTTATATAGCAAGTGGGCGGTAGGGGGGGTGTGTTGAGGGATAAGTGGGGGACGGTGGCATATACATGCGAATGATGTATACCTCCGATTCAGTTGTGTGATACGAGGGCTATTTTTTTTAACTTCCGATAGGGCAAAAAATACAGACCGGTGTGAATAGTCAAATTATATTCGGCGTAGTAACTCTCTTGGGATATCCGCATAAATGCCCTAGCCACTAAACTTAATCATCGCTTAGGCCTTTTTTCTCGTCCCGCTTTCTTCTCCTTCTCCCCCCCCCTCCCCCCCCCCCCCCAAAAAAAAAATTCTTACATTACTTTACAACGCTTTGATTCAATCCTCGCTCTCCTATGGCTTAATTTTCTGGGGCACAACGCCATATTTTAGAATTAAAAGTTCCAATGAACCATAAGGGTTCCACTAAACCAGGTTCCTTGAAACCAATTTCGACTGTCATTAATTTTACGTTATATTCATACATGGCACATCATTCCAAGTCGTTTGATATATTACATGCCATATTTTAGCATTGAAAGTTCCAATGAACCATAATGGTTCCGATAAACAAGGTTCCTTAGAACCAATTACTTCTTTCATTAATTTTACGTTATATTCATTCATGACACATCATTCCAAACCGTTTGATATATTGCATGCCATATTTTAACATTGAAAATTTTTGAGGGTGTCATAAGGGTACTATTAGAGCACGTGTCATTGTTTCGATTAAAACCTTTTTCAGAATGGTTCATTCCCGGAACCATATTTATTAATTGGCGAAAATAGCAATTTATATGTGCTTCTATCGCGTTATTACGATTTGTTTGATATATTACTTAATATATCTTCCCATAGAAAATTGCTAGGCGGGAAAATAGAGCTACCATTTGTGCACGTGCGAATGAATCGATTTAGATAACATTTGTAATTGGTTCGCGCCATGTACCGTATTCATAGACTGACGAAAACAGATTTTGAAAATCTTTCATAGCCTCTGAGGAGTTAGAGTTACAGACAGACGGACAGACAGACACGTTTCCCCACACTGATAGCATAAAGTACCTTTCGGTACTTAATAAACCATTATTGAATGATATAATCAAGTACCAAAAGGTTAAATGAATACTGCTACATAAACCATTGAAGAACTGCGTTGTTTATATATTCCACCGTAAACTTCTAATTTATAATTTGTGTATATTTGACCATTTCCCAGTATCATTATTTACTCTTTATTTTCACTCATGACACGTTGTTACGAGTTATATATTATATTACATGCCATATCTTAGCATTGAAAGTTTCAACGGTACCATATTGTATCATATAGTACCATTAGGGCACGTGCTACGTTACAATTTCCCATTATCATTATTTAGTCGTTAAATTCACACATGACACGTCGTTACGAGTTGTTTGATATATTACATGCCCAATCTTAGCATTGAAAGTCCAAACGGTACCATATAATATCATATGGTACCATTAGGGCACGTGCTACATAACCAATTCCCACTTTCATTATTTTCTCGTTATATTTGCTCATGACACGTTGTTACGAGTTGTTTGATATATTACATACCATATTTTAGCATTAACAATTTTAACAGTACCATATGGGAAGAGCACGTGCTACTTAACCATTTTCCAATCTTAGCATTGAAAGTTCCAACAATACCATATGGTACCTTACGTTACCATTGGAGCACGTGCTACTTAACCATTTCGTTATTCACATTTGTCTTTATTTTATTCCCCATCGGAGATTGAAAATAAAATAGCCCTTGTAACTAATTGTATCGCTGATGATAGTAGCAAAAAAAATTTGTTTAAATATAAAAAACCTTTTACTTGTATAATTAAATGATGGTGAGAGCAGTTTATTATGCAAGCTCATCAGAAGGTACCCAGAAATTTTTTTCGGGGGGGGGGGGGGGCTGAGGGGGGCTGGCCCAAACCAACTTGTGGAGGGGGGGGGGCCCCCCATAAAACAATTTTTTTGGCGGGCGGGCCAATTCGGGGGTCCCGCAGCCCCCCCCCCTTCCCCTGGGCACGGCCCTGAGAAGGTGCCAACTGCCCTTCTGATCCATCGTTATATCTCACTCCCTTCTTCCGAACTAGAAATTTCCCCGAGCCCAAGATCTGTAATTCTCAAGAGATTTTTTTTTAAATCTCCTTGATATTTGCAGAAACCTAAAGATATGGGGGGGAGGGGGGCGTTATTAAATTTTGTGTGCACGGAGGTGGCGTTCATAGAAATAAGTTTGAGAAACACTGTTATATATTATAATAACATACTAAATTGATGAGAGCAATTTTGAAAAAAATCATTTTTAATTACGTTTTCATTTAGTTATCAATGTACAACAAAAATAATGGTGAAATGAAATTATGCATTATTATATTTTTACAGAACCATATTTTTCTAACAAACCTGTCGAAGAATTATTCCCTCGTAATCATGAAAGAAAATTTCTTCGAAGTTATTTGGAAGAATGGTATAGATTAAATAATGACAACAGAAACGTGACTGAAGAAGAAATTGAATCATTATTGAAAGAAAGTGAAGTTTATGTACTAGTAAGTATTTGATTTTACTTTAGCTTGTAAAAGACCATGATAATAGTCAAAGCAAAGCAGTAGTATCTCATTTTTTATGTCTGTTAAAATTTAATTTCATATCTTTTAAAACTCTATGAAACAGATAATTAAAACTATAGAGTCATTGAGTTCCCAAACCGATCATATATGTAGCTTTGTCTTTACTTTTTAATTAGAAGTTGATAACAATTATTTATTTCTGTTTACTTCATTTATAATTTATTTATTTGATGTGCCTATTTTTAGTAGCAGTGCTAATTTTATTTATCGTTTACAGCCTATACTGCTTTTTTTAATCGGGTTAACGCTGTGTCTTCCAAAGAAAATAGAGGAATTTTCTGGTGATAATAAAAGGTTGTTTCATAATAATGTAATATGATTAGATTATTGCTATTGTTATCATTTTTTATTTTATATAATATTTAAATATCATGAGATTGAAGAGTAGTAAAAAATTGATTATCCTGTTCGTTTTCTCCACAGATTTGTTGAAAGGCTGATCCATGAATACTTTTCAGTGAAAGCAAGAAACATAGGCAAAGGCTTGTTTGAAAATGAATAATATAAAATTGCTTTGAAACCCATATTAAATATAAGTGTATATCTTAAGTGCTCGTGGAGTCTTAGTTCTTTCTTTACTGGAAAGAAAATGAAAATTAACTGTGTAGAAATTTAAAAAATATTAATAAATGGATTAATTTATGAATGTATATTTTTATATGAGTATATATTATATGCGATTTTGAATGTTATTTACTTTTAAACCGAAATCATTGCGATAAAAATCATCATAAAATCAATTTACATGTTGGATTATTTTTTTAAACCAAAGCATACAGGGAGACAGGTAACGGTAATCGTTTTTGAAAAGGTGGGGGTAAACATCTACGAGGTTCATCTTAATTTTATATCGAAGATTGTGAGAAGTAGAGTGCCTTTATAACCATCAGATTGGTTATACAGGCTCTCTAGTGAGAAGTTGCGAACAATGCTATCTAGTGACGAGTTTAAAAAATTCTTTGAGAGTTACCCAACGAGATAGAATACATGTATATACATGAATATGAGAGTTACCCAGATATGTATTCTATCTCGTTGGAGTTAGCATGGATGAAGAAAAGATGGATGGGACACTCCATTGCCTTCCTGAGTGAGTTTTAAAGCACTAGATTAGGAAAGTACGGTCATTCTTTTCCTCTAACAATTGCCGATAATCTTGTGTTTTCATTGGGTTTTTCCTAATCACGTGATCTGAATCTGCCATTTTGGTGCCCTAGCGTGATTCCGTAGTAAGGTAAAAACGGGAGTAAAAGTATAGAAATGAGGGTTGGAGTTTCTTAATATCATAAGGATTATATTAAGTTGATTTGTTCTCTATCTAGAAAATTGTATTATTTAAAATTGCTCATGATTGAATAATATTTTTAATAGAAAAATGTTTGTACATATACTTGAAACAATTTATTGGAAATACAAAAGGATTTTAAGGCTACAGTAAATATAAAATGTAAGCTTTTAAAGCTTAGAAGTAAAAGTTACTTAAAGTGCTACAGAAATAAGCATTGTGATATATTTCAGGAACTTTTTTTAGCCATTCATTCAGGGTCCAAATGTATTTTTAAAGGTGGTCTATTAATTATTATATAAGAAAAGGAGTGGTTTAATAATATTTCAATTACATAAATATATGAATCTCCTTTTTTATTTCAGCAGAACTGACATTGGTGACTTTTATTATTTATTTAATTTTATTTCATAAATATAAAATATAAATGTATAAATAAAAATAAATATATGTCAATGTAAATAAAATTAAATAAATAAATAAAAGTCACCAATGTAAATTCCAATATTTTATTTATATTTTATTATCATTTCGTTAACATAACATAAAATATTATAGACCTTCTTTCAATTACATAAATATATGAATTTCCTTTTTTATTTCATCAGAATTTACATTGGTGAATCTTATTTATTTAATTTTAAATTATTTATAATTATTTATAAATTATCTATTTATTATTAAATATATAAATAAAATATATAAATATGAAATATAAATAGATAAATAAAAATAAATATATGTAAATATTAAGTATAAAGAAGGGCTCTTTTACCACAACAAAAGTAATAAAGAATATAACAAAAACAAAAATAACGGAAAAATACAACCTGGAAGCGCTTTTCGAGAGCAAAGCTCTCATCATTCGGCAGGAACCAAGGAGAACACGTGGAAAACCCAAAGTGAACTGATTAGAAACCAAAGAAAGCGGTTTATATAGCGAGAGAAATACAGGGCAGACCAATAATAGAAAAGAAATAAAAACAATATTATTGGTTGGCTAACTGAGACCACCACTGAATTAGAGGGGAATCACCAATAGGGCCTAAGTCGGAGTTTAATAACGTGTTGTTCTTGGATTTATGGATAGCCATTGTCACGGAATTTTAATGATTCCGGCGACATAGTCGATCGTTTTCGCTCCAGAATATTTTACAATTCGGAGCGAAGACGAAATCGACGTCGTCATCGTCATCGACGGGATCACGAGGCATCAACCAATGAGGGAGGAGCGAGGTTCTCGACGGCGATCTCGAGGCGAGAGCAGGGACAGAGTGCAGGAAGGAGTTTGGCGTCTCCCGAGGAACGACGGAGGAAAAAGAAGCTCCTGGCCACGAACGACGGAGGTCATCGAGACGGTCTGGCGTTGATTTCGCCGGAGGAGAGGGCTCGTCCTCAAGTCACCGCAACGGAGTCGTCTACGGAGGCGGCGAGTGGCTCATTGGGTAATACCCGGCTGTGCAGGGAAGCTCCGTTGGCGGAGAATGCTTGCGTGGTAAAATGCGAGTCTCCGCGGCTTGAAAAGTGCCCTACGACGCCGTTCGACGTGCTGCCTCGTGTGCCGTGTGTGACGGTCGCCGACCAAGGTTTCATCTTGGTGAGTGTTACATTTTCGGTAGGCCGTGAGGCCGCATTGGTCAGAAAATCCTTCCCTGAATTAAGTCGCCGTGATATGCATTTTAATACGCAGGTGTGTGGTCTTTGGCCCGGAGGCATGCGGGCCTACTTCTGGAGCCATTTCGGCTTTGTCATCATAAAATTCTGAGTGAAATGTGCTCTACCGTTTGTGAATTATCATATTGTGTCAGGCCACATTCTTTAGCCTAAATTTCTTGTTTGGTGATTTAATGTCAGCGTTTCAACGTAAATTTCATTTAACCAGTTTTTATGTCTACTACTTTCCACAGGTTTCTCTTGTGGCCTGAAATCGTCGATGTGAGAAGATTCTCACATAGGGTATAAATTCCTGTAATATTTTCTAGTTGTAAAACTTTATTCTTTTTGGACTTCCCCGGACTTGGAACTTTACCGTTAGAGACTTTTCGATAAAATTTATTTATCTAATTTATGTTCTCGCTAATTGGAACGTTTTGATTCGCGAGTCAAAGCGCCGTTCCGAGCTTTCGTTTGCTCTTGTGTTCACTACGAAATTTGTATGAACTGTTTACTGTAAATTTGTGCATTTGCTTAATTGAATTTCAATACACATGTTTATAGTTAAGCCTTTGTATGCCATAATGTTTATTAAATGTATTATTCGTTAGCTGAGAGGTTGGTCCTTATGTAATTCGTTTTTAAAGCCGACCCAGTTAACTTGCTGTTTTTCTATTTGGCTTATATTGGGTGTCTAGTATTAAGCAATTTAACTTTTGGCTATTAGGCTATTGTTCTTTGATTTAACAGCTCAGCTGCTTAATTTTTCTGTATAGCAGTATTCCTTTTGAAGTCATTTATACTTGTAGCTTTGTGTGCTTTTGTTTAGCTCTTAAGCTTTGTTTTAGGTTAACTGACTGAATTATAATTGTAAAGGCTTACGTTAGAGCCTTTGATGTAATTTACTTTTAGGTGAATTTGGTATTTACAGTTCAGACATCAATTGTCGTATTCAATTGTTTAGCTTGTAAGCTTTGGTTAGGTTACTAGCTTAATTATAGTTGTAAAGGCTTACGTTAGAGCCTTTGATGTAAATTACTTTAAGGTGAATTTGGTAATTACAGTTTTTGGTCGTTTAGACATTAATTGTCGTATTCTTTTGTTTAGCTCGTAAGCTTTAGTTAGGTTACGAGCTGAATTATAATGTAAGGGCTTACGTTTAAGCCTATGATGTAATTTACCGATAGGACAAGCGTGCCTTGAAGATTTGGTTTGTTTGTAAGTTTTAATCTTTAGATTTAGGTTTGTTTTGCACTGAGGTGCAGGTAAAGTTAACCTGTTTGTATTTAACTGAAACCATTACTTAACTGCATTTTTGTGATTGCTGTTCATAATATTATTTTTGCAAGGAGGTGCCCTTTTGGCTCCTCATTACATTTTGCAGCTTTACGTTATTTATAATAAACTTTATTCTTTTATTTTCTCTATTTTTGTGTGCTGTTACATGATATTATATTTCCACTGCGCTACTCCTAATTTAGCTAATAATACATGTGACAGCCATGCTCTCGAAAGCATCTAGCAAGTGTTTTTTATTGATATATTGTAACAGTTTTAAGTTGTCGATGGAAAAATCGTGACCCGTCTCTATTGAATGTTTGGCTATGGCTGATTGACTGCATCTACCGAATCTTCTGTGGTCGAGGTGTTCCTTAAATCTGGTGGATAAACTGCGTTTGGTCTGACCTTTGTAAAGCTTAGGACATTGCGAACAATGGATGACGTAGATGCCTGACTTTTGCATATCCGGTACCTTATCTTTGGGGTTGCCCAGCAAGTTTCGTATTTGGTTGGGGTTGCTGAAAGAAAGAGAAATGTTATATTGTTTGAAAATTGAATTTAAGTTTTTAATAAGTAGTTTATTGTAAGGAACGGATATGGTTCTATACTTATCTTTGATGGGATGTAGAGTGGTTATGTCTGACAGAAAGTTTTTGAACTTCCTCTTCCTCAAAAGATCGTCAATCATTTTCGAGTTGTACCCGTTTTTCTCGGCTATTTTTTTAATCAAATCAATCTCTTGTTTGAATGAAATATTGTTTAATGGGATATTGAGTGCCCTATCCAACATGAAAATAAAAGCTGAAACTTTTTGGGTCCAAGGATGACTTGAATCGATGGGAATGTAGTTAAGGTGATTGGAGGGTTTCCTATGAATATCAAAATACAGGGAGTGATTATTCCTAATTATCACTAAATCCAAGAACGGTAATTTATTGTTTTCTTCAACTTCACAAGTAAACTTGATAGAAGGGAAGAAACTATTGATGTGATTAATGAATGCATTAACCTCACAAGAGTTCGTGTCAAAAACTGTGAAAACATCGTCTACTTAACGGAACCAGGTGTCGGGAAAGTAAAAATTAAAATTCTTAAGAATGTCTTCAAAACTTCTTAGGAAAACTTCAGCAAGAATAGGGCTGAGACATGATCCCATCGGTGTACCACCTATCATTTTATAAAACTGATTGTTGAATTGGAAGACGTTATTATTAACACAAAGTTTAGTTAACGCTATGCATTCATCGCTCTTATTCTCGGGGATCTTGTTTTTGACAAAAATATCTTTGAGGAATTCGACAGTTTCCGGAATGGAAACGCTAGGAAATAATGATACAATGTCGAAAGAAACTAAAATCTCGCCTTCTTTAATAGTCTTATTCTTGAGCTTTTGGACCAAGTCAGTGCTATTGATGACTGAACTGTCGAAATTAGACAGTTTTAAGGATTTGATAAATTTGGCCAAATGTTTTGAAACCAAATAGGTAGGGGTGTCAATGTTGGAAACTATGGGACGCATTTTGTTTCCAGGTTTGTGTTCTTTGGGCAAAGCATATAATTTCGGCATTGTTGGGTTAGCAATTATTAGGGATGAAGCCATATTTTTGGGAATGATATTGGGGCAACTTTTGATGCAATCTTTTACTGCTGTAATTAATTTAGGTAGAGGGTTCTTATTTAATGTAACAAAAGGCCCTTCATCGATAAGATTGTTAACCTATTGAAATAATCTGATTTTTCAAGAATGACGGTATTATTCCCTTTATCGCTCTTAAGATAGAAACAGTCCTTCTCCTTAAGTGAATTAATGATATTAAAATTATCAGAGCCATAATCTGGACCGTGGCTTGTTTTGACAACCCAATTTTTGGATAGAACTTGTTTACACTGTGCCCTGATATTACTTTTAGCTTGTACTGGAAGGAAACGAATTCCTCCTTCAATTTCCCCAACCAGTCGGTGAACGTCTTTCCGATCGTTATTAAGAGCGAATTTTAGTCCCTTGGAAAATAGTCCAAGTTCAGGGGCGGTGAATTGTAAATTGGCTTGATTAATCACGCTGTCAACACAAGTGGATTTATTGACCGGAGGTTTTTGATTAGCAATTATGAGGTTGAGTTTGTATTCAGGTCAGGTCTCCAAGGTATTCAATGCGTGGAAACTGAATCCACAAGAGTTGTCGAAACGGCAGAATTGTGGATCAAAAACAATCAACACAGACAGGGACCGACGTCGTCTGAGACGAATTGTGCGGCAAAACCGAAGGTCTACTATGGAGAAACTGACGACAGATTTCAATGAAGGGTCATCGCAACCCATATCCTCCAGAACAATGCGCCGAGAGTTGAATCGAATAGGGATGGGAAGTCGCATACCAGTGAGGAAGCCCCTGGTGGCGGCAACAAACCGGAAAGTTCGCCTGCAGTGGTGTAAAGAACGGTGTGACTGGACAGTAGACGACCGGAAAAAGGTGATGTGGTCCGACGAATTACGTTACACATTGTTTTGCACCAATGGCCGGCAGAGAATTTGGTGGCAGCCCCATGAAGCGATGGACCCCTCATGTGTTGTGAACACAGTACAAGCTGCAGGAGGAAGTGTCATGGTATGGGCCATGTTTTGCTGGTATGGCAAGGGTCGCCTGATATTCCTTGACAGTCGGGTGAAAGCCAAAGACTACCTGAACATTGTTGCAGATCAAGTCCATCCTGCAATGGTGCATTTGTACCCAAATGGTGACGGGTTCTTCATGGACGACAATGCTACTGTCCATCGAGCAAGAATTGTTCAGGAGTGGTTTTCTGAACATGGCACCGATTGCAACATCTGTCGTGGCCAGCGCATAGTCGGATTTGAATCCGATCGAGAATGTTTGGGACATGTTGGAAAGAGACATTCGTCGAAGTCATCCGCCTCCGTCTACTCTGCAGGACCTGAAGGTCTCTCTGACGAATGCATGGTCTGCGATTACCTTACCTACAAT
Source organism: Rhysida immarginata (assembly GCA_023313115.1). Taxonomy (NCBI): domain Eukaryota; kingdom Metazoa; phylum Arthropoda; class Chilopoda; order Scolopendromorpha; family Scolopendridae; genus Rhysida; species Rhysida immarginata. The sequence continues at coordinate 1,162,965 of JAHWFO010061155.1, forward strand.
GCAACACCTTGTAGAGTCCATGCCAAACTGCGTATGTTCTGTAATTACAGCCAAAGGAGGGTCAATACCATATTGAACGAAGGTTTCTAATTCATTGGCCGGGGTGTGTAGTTCATTAAGGTGTCATCCCACAATTACATCATCCCACAATTACATCCTTATCGAATTCCGACATCTCTGCACCACAAGCCGTCTCTGTTACAATCAGAGACTTTCAATAGGGAGAAATGTCATTTACTTAATTTTCATGTAATACGGACTCTTAAGTGTTTCATTGGATATGTTCAGATGGCGCTGTAACGACGACGACGACGTCATAGTTTCGATTATAAGTTCCGCTTGATGTTCAAAGTTTAGCAACGATCAAATCGACGAGCGAAAACCTTCATAGAACTTGTCAAATTGTTTTACTAAGGCATGTCTGATCAATGGTGTGCTGCAAAATTTTGTGCCCAACGTCGTGGTGTAAAGCACTTTTCGTTCTTTAGATTTCAAACGGAGCCTGAGAGGTGCATTTATTTACAGTAAATATCTTATTTATAAATTGTTAACTTCCATAGTGCCTAACAACAATCCAACCTTCATTTTTTCCAGCAAACGAAAAAACACTGATTGTTAAAAACCGAAAATATATTGTCATTATAATTTTTTACTATAGTAGCTATTTCGATTATTTTAAAAACGCGCCAAAAATTTTAAAAAATCAAATTAAATTCTAAATAAGCAATTTTACCTATTATAAATTATGAAATTCATTACTTTATGTTTATGATTCTTATTTTTTAATTTTAATAAAGACAGTAAAAATGGTATTTAGTTATTAAAAGATGGTAGGAAACTAAAACTATGTTTCAAGATAAATAATTGATTAAAGATAAAAAACGAAAGGAAAAATTACGCGACCTGGATTCGAACCAGGGACCAGGAGTATCTAGCCCAGTTGGTAGAGAGTCTAGGTGGATACTCCTGGGTTCTGGTTCGAATCCAGGTAGCGGAATTTTTCCTGTCATGCCTCATCCTTAATGGCATTTTCTTACCTGTAGCTGATTTAAGTCATTTATCTACTGGCAAGAGGTGCCCAATTACTTTTTGAAAGATTTACGGCCGGTTGCAACAACGTCAGTTAAAACTAACTCTTCGTTAAAGTCCCGTTTAAAATTTTTTGCGTTGCATCAAGAGAGATTAGGGCTTAACCAGACGTTAAGTGGCGGTTTAACTTAAACGCTCGATGACCACGGTTTAAGTCCATGGTTAGTGAAGCAAAATGGCATTCCGAAACAAAAATATATTTTAAACTAATTGGAATAAGCTAATTGGATAAGCTAATTGTGCAAATTATTTGGATAAACTAAATGGATAAGCTATTTGGATAAGTTAATTGGAAGCTAATTGGATAACTCATTTGGATAAGTTAATGTACTTGAAATATTTAATAGCAAATAAATTTGGATAAACTTTTTGAATAGGCCATTTGGATAACTAATTATCAAGCAGTTGTTTGGATAAGCTAAATGGATAAGATAATTGGATAAGCTGTTTGGATATGCCCTTTGGAAAATTAATTATCAACCAGCTGTTTGGATAAACTATTTGGATAAGATAATTGTATAAACGATTTGGATAAGCTAAGTGGATATGCTAAATGGATAAACTAATTGGATAAGCTAATTGGATAAGCTAAATGGATAAGCGATTTGAATAGCAATTTAGATAAACTCTTTGGATAAACTAATTGGATATGCTAATTGGATAAGCTAACTGGATAAGCTATTTGGATAAGCTAATTATCAAACAACTATTTGGATAAGCTAAATGAATAAGCTAATTCGATAAGCTATTTGGATAAGCTAATTGGATAAGCTAAATGGATAAGCGATTTGAATAGCAATTTGGATAAACTCTTTGGATAAACTAATTATCAAACAGCTATTTGGATAAGCTCTTTGGATAAGCTGTTTGGATAGCTAATGGGATAAGCTGTTTGGATAGCTAATGGGATAAGCTAAATGAATAAGCTAATTGGATAAGCTAAATGGATAAGCGATTTGAATAGCAATTAAGATAAGCTAATTATCAAATAGCTATTTGGATAAGTTCCTGGATAAGCTAGTTTGATAAGCTAATTGGGTAAGCTAGATGGATAAGCTAGTTTTCAAACAGCAATCAGGATATGCTAATTATCGAACAGTTAAACGGATAAGTTAATATTATCAAACAGCTAATTGGAAAAATTAAATGGATATGTTAATTGGATAACTCGTTGGATAAGCTAATTATCAAACAGCTAAATTGATACGCTATTTGGATAATCTAGTTATCAAACAGTTCATTGAAAACAATCAGCCATGTTGACCGGAAGTTTAGTTGGAGCAAAACGAACCAAACACAGTCCTCGTTACTCATATTCCATCCAGTTAGTTAACTGAGACTTAACTAGGCTTGGTGCAACATTTCCCGGTTAAAGGACTTAACCGATCGTTAACTAACCGAAAGTTAGGGTCGTTTTAACTGACGTTGTTGCAACCGGCCGTTAGTATTTTATAATTTTTATAATAAAATTTCCGGTAAATTTAGTCAATGATTACTTTATCAATTAATGCAGATAGTCTACACGTACTGGTCGCATTTGCTAGATAGCTGTCCCACCTACACTAACTTGTGCTTGAATCTGATTGGCTCTCGCAACTTACGCTCCCATCTCTGGCTACGACAACTCAAAATGAGTTATATACATACTCCGATATAACGGATATTTCTAAACGGCTGAAACTGCTTACTATATAAAGTAATTATTTATTACAGATATACAGGGTGAATACAAAAGTCTGAACCCCCCTTTTATTTTTTGAACCGAAGCAGATATGTCAATTTTGATGAATCCAATGAATAGGAAGTTGTGGGTGGCCTATCCCATGGTGCACTTTTCATCATCCCAAATATGCAAATTAGGACACATTCAAAATTTATCTCAAAAACCGTAAGGGATAGAGAAAAAAAAACTCAATTGCAAACTTGTTCAGCATAAAAAAACATACAAAACAAAAAAAATCATCCAAATCGGACCAACCAATCACCCACAATCACGTGGTGAACTGTTTGTAGCTTGCAAACAGTCACACTGCACAAGGAAAACTGAATGTTGATATTTCCACCATGTAAAGCATGCAAATCAAAAAATTAACATAAATTTCCATACTCACATTCACTTTCATGGAAAAGCAAATAAAAGGCATGTTTTGGCGTCAGTTAGGTTCCGTGCCCAATTGTGTTATGGTGATTGTGGCGTCAGTTCACCACGTGATTGTGGGTGATTGGTTGGTCCGATTTGGATGATTTTTTTTTGTTTTGTTTGTTTTTTTATGCTGAACAAGTTTGCAAGTGGGTTTTTTTTTCTCTATCCCTTACGGTTTTTGAGATAAATTTTGAATGTGTCCTAATTTGCATATTTGGGATGATGAAAAGTGCACCATGGGATAGGCCACCCACAACTTCCTATTCATTGGATTCATCAAAATTGACATATCTGCTTCGGTTCAAAAAATAAAAGGGGGGTTCAGACTTTTGTATTCACCCTGTATTATTCATTAGATAGGATAACTCTCAAATCTCAGTCACATTCTGGGTGGGAACTTCGCATCACACGGTAAGTGTCCAGGTGACAGTCTAATTGTTGGCTATACACCGACCAGCATGTCCACATCGTCGATTTTAAAGGCGGCAACAATTTATCAATAAATTGGGGCGCCTTTGTGACAATAGATAGAACCTAAATAGTATCCTTTACGGTCTACTACACGAAAATCATATGTATCAAGATCAGGTGACCTGGTGGCCAACTGCGAAATGTTAGCTCGTTAGCATTTTGCGATAACAGCGCCCTGGGCCAAGTATAGCAATTAGTTAGCAATGCATGCACAAATATAAACCTCGAGATTTTCTTCTTTATTGACACTCTACGAGTTGTTCTGTAATAAATAATTACCAAAGTAACTAAATAAAGATACGTAAAGTTTAATTGATTTAGAATTACCCGATCATGCGCCTTAAGAATCCGTTAATTATGTTTTTAATCGTGTGCTGGAAAAATATCAAATCTTAATATGCATAAAATAATGATTATTACCTAAACACAGCTGAAATTAAATTTTAAAAACTTTCAATTAAAGCATTTTCAAGAAATATTAAAATGTGCTTCTCGTGAAGAAAATGCGAAATAGAGATTCTAAGTTTGATTTCTCTATTATTTTTAAAAATTTACATATTATGGAAAATTACATATTATTTATTTCCAAAGATTAATTTCCTTTTTTATATAAGATTCAAAAGTAAATAGTTTCAATGAAATATTGATTCAAATAAGACATTGTTTTAAATTAATAATTATATAGATAAAATACAGTGAATTTAGGCAAATTTTTATGTTTTATATTTCAGAAAAATCTTGTTTTCATGTACATATATTTATAAGATTTCTAAGCGTAATCAGAAAATTCCCAATACGAGTTATACGTAAATTTTAATTTAGCTCGACTGAATTAAACTCAACTTACTATCAAGTATTATGCGCGAAATTTTGACGAGACCCTTCGAATCCAGGTCGCAGAATTTTTCCTTCCATTTTTCAATCGAAAAATTATTACCTATGTTTGGAGACAATCTCCAGTTTATAATTATTATTATTATTATTATTAGTATTAGTATTAGTATTAGTATTATCTGTGAAGCAGATCGTTTTATACATGATGTTTAAGTTTGAAATAGTGTTTAATTAAAAGAAGACAGTCTTGTCAGACATAAGCAAACATCAGATAGTTACAGCAAAACTCGTGTAAGAAATAAAGTAAGTTGGAATTGTAATTACAATTGAATTTATGATGAAAATTTTCGATATTTTACTTCAACCGCTTCTATCCATGACTCAATTGAAATAGGGTCTGCGAGGCAAATAAAAAAACAGCCAGAACGAGAGCAACGACCGTTGTCTTTGGGCCTACGGCCCTCGCAGCGTTGCAGCCGTCTTTTTCACAAGTGTAGGAACAATGTGTCCAATGGTTTCTATCCTCTGAACGGCAGAATCTGTAATAAACAGATCGACTGCAATCACGAATGATAATCTTTACATTAGTTTCCGAGGAAATATGCACGTGCTTGATACAGAAAGGGCCGGCGTAAATATCACAATCTTCTGGCTCCGGAAGAAGTGCAGGACAGGTGACATTTATCTTTCCACACTTGACGCATTTCAGAGCAAAAGTATTTGAAAGGAAAATAGTAAAATAGACAATTATCAATGCGAGGCAGATTCTGCTGGTGATCATAGTTTGAAAATGTTGTTTTGTTCAAAAACTCAAAATTTCTCCAATAATAGTCTAAATAATGCTTCTCTTTGGTATCGTTTAAAACAAAAGTTTATACTGGTTTTTCAAATTTATACAGTTTTCTATTATATTATCAAGAAATAAGAAATCTGTAAACGAAAAGATGATCCTTCTGTTAAGTTAGTTAAGCATACAAAGAAAAGTGATACCTGTTTTCAAACGAAACGGAAAATTTCTCTATAATATCCATAGAAACGAGAACATTTAATTTCCTTTGGTTATGTTCGCCCTTGCCGGAAACTGCCTTTTTACTGCTGCTTTAAAAAAATAGATTTCAGTGTATAATACCGTCATATATGGAAAAACAGAGAGATGTCATAAATAATTTCAAACTCGTTGTCTTTTTGAAGCACAGCCACTCTATAATTAAAGTGATGATGGCAAACTTTTCGAGAAGCAAATAAGGAGGTAAGGAATGCATCAGGAAGGAATACATCCGACTCAATAAATGACATTTCCGGAAAAGTAGATGGATATACAGGGTGTAAATTTTAAGTTGACAAAGCAGAATAACTCGAAAAATAAGCTTCACACGAAAAAATGCGTAGAATCCAAAGTTGATTATTTTCGAGGGGGCATCTGCTGGTGCTAAAATTAGCCCACCCCCCCCGGCCCCTGGGGGTGGGGCGGGGGGCAACTTTAAAATTTCAAATGGGAACCCCTATTTTTTATTGCAGATTCAGGTCCTACATAAAAAACTACGTACATTTTGTCTGAAACATTTTTTTTATTTTTGGTAGATGGCGCTGTAATTCAAGAAAATCCATTTTCTCATTTTTGCGTGGAAATAACTAATTTATTATTCATTTCGATTCCTACATTGTTTTAACTACAATGTAATTTGAAGACATTTCGTCAACAAACAAATAACGTAAACATTGGCATTTTTTTCAGAATGTTTACATTTTAAATTCTGATCTTTAGAAGAAAAGATTGTAATTTTTCAACTGTTTTTGTGAGTGTACAACGCCGTATTGCTTTTGAATTTACATTATGAATTATCTTTCTGTGGAAGAAAAAATTGAGATGGTGTACATTTATGGAGAAAGTGGGAGAAATTTTGATAATGCAGTCGCGCTTTATGCTCAGCGTTTTCCTGGCCAAACGCGATCACGGTCTTCTTTTGTTCGAGTTATTAAACAATTTACTGCGGAAGGTAGTGTGAACCAGAAAAAAAGAACCCGTGCAGCTACTGTTTGTGGAGAAAACAATCAAGTGTCAGTCCTAGCTGCTGTGGCTCATAATCCACATGCGAGCACAAGAGAAATATCAAGGCAATCAGGAATTTCACATATGAGTGTTTGGAAAATGCTGAAGCTCCACAAATTTCATCCATATCATGTATCTATGCATCAGGAACTACATGGCAATGACCACCAAAACCGTCTAACGTTTTGTCACTGGGCACTTCAGCAGATGCAAACAAACCAACATTTTTTTGCACGAGTTCTTTTCTCCGATGAGTCAACATTCACAAACCACGGGGAAGTTAATCGACATAACATGCATTACTGGAGTGAACAGAACCCACACTGGATTCGAGAAGTCAACCATCAGCGACCTTGGTCAATTAATGTTTGGTGTGGGATAATTGGCGATAAACTTATCGGTCCATATTTTATAGACGGTAATTTGAATGGCAACAAATATCGTAACCTACTTGAAAATGAACTACCAGATCTACTTGAAGACCTGAGTATTGAACTTCGACAACACATGTGGTTTCAACATGATGGTTGTCCAGCGCATTATTCATTAGTAGCGCGCGAAGTACTACATCGACTTTACCATGGTCGCTGGATCGGCAGGGAAGGTCCTGTGAATTGGCCAGCCAGATCGCCTGACCTTACATCGCCAGATTTTTTCTTATGGGGTTACCTCAAAGATATCGTTTATAAGGAAACGCCAACCACTCGCGAAAACATGATTCAAAGAATAAGAGATGCTTGCGCTGCAATTACACCAGACATGTTATCAAGATGTGTTCAGGAATTTACAAAACGAGTCAATAAATGCATCGAAGTTGGAGGTCATCAATTTGAACATTTAATTTCATAAAACGGCGAGATGCAAGGGATTTAAGGACAACAAGCAGGCCGAAAGTGAGAGGCGAGGGGACTCACTGGAAATACAAGCACCCCGAAATTCATTTACTTGCAAGTATTTGCAAATAAGAAAAAATAAAACGAAAACAATCGGTCCTTTTAAGGACCACCAAATCTTAAACGGGAATAACTTCATCTTTACACAGTCTTTTACTTTTTTACTCTGTTAGTTAATGAGTTCACTCGTTAGTACGTAGGATGTTCGGTTAGTTAGTTAGCTAATCAGTTGATTTGTTTGATAATTATAAAGTTGTGTGGCCTCATGACCACGAAACAAAACAAAATTATCCTAATCCGCGGCAAAAAATAATAAAATAATAACTTTGCGGCAAAATTTACGAAGTAAATAAGTATTTTTTATTTCTCCGTAACCATTTCCACGCAAAAATGAGAAAATGGATTTTCTTGAATTACAGCGCCATCTACCAAAAATAAAAAAAAATGTTTCAGACAAAATGTACGTAGTTTTTTATGTAGGACCTGAATCTGCAATAAAAAATAGGGGTTCCCATTTGAAATTTTAAAGTTGCCCCCCGCCCCACCCCCAGGGGCCGGGGGGGGTGGGCTAATTTTAGCACCAGCAGATGCCCCCTCGAAAATAATCAACTTTGGATTATACGCATTTTTTCGTGTGAAGCTTATTTTTCGAGTTATTCTGCTTTGTCAACTTAAAATTTACACCCTGTATATGACAGAAGGACGAGACACAAAAAACCCTGGAATACAATAAATAATAGTTATAAATTAGAAAATAAAAAATATATAAATAATAATTAATATATAATAAAATTTTAGAGAGCTATCTTTTTTGCTTTGATAAAGGATAGTCTCTATCCGAAACGTCAGCTTTTTATTTTTATTATTTATTTATTTTTATTTTCTAATTTATAACTATTATTTATTTCCGGAAAAGGGATGTACAGAGCATATAAAAGCAAACGTGATATAGTGCTGGCTTTCATCAGACTAAGCGGTACTTGTGGAGAAAATTCAACATTTTCTAATTATTTTTTTTATTTTAAATCTTTAATGTAATAAGAGCATTAATCGTAAATTTTAATAATTTATAAAATATGCGTGAATTTAAATATGCATGTGATATGTTCACGATTGATCATGCTTGGTATAGTTAATGGCACTAGACCAAGAAAATGCAAATATTTCTGTAACTTATGAACGTATAATTATGAAATTTTCGCCAAGGGAACGTGGGAAAAAGATGGGGATAGATCCTGGCATTGTCAAGACAACGATTAGCGTTTGGCGCTCGGTCGCGTAGAGCCTTGTCAGGATGGAGAGTGATATACACAACAGAGGAAAGTGTATTCACCGATCAGAATTACTGGGTGACAGGCTCCTTTAAACAGTGTCAGGAGTCATATATGACTATTCAAAATCTAATGATTTTCTTACATTCATATACAGAGTGTTTACGAACTCTGTGTACAAACTTTTAGGGATGACAGAGAATCTTATTTTGAATATATATATGGTGTTCCCAAATGAAAAGGAAACTTTCACTGTAGCGCCGTTCTATTTAATCGAAATTGGTCAATATGTTTGTCGATAGATGTAGCGTCATCCCGGCTCCCCACGTTCAAAAACAGCTCAGTCTGCCTTGAAGGCCGGAAAAGTGATGCTCAGTATCTTTTTCGACGAAGAAGGACCCATACTCCTCGACTAGCTAGAACGGAGTGCAACACATTGCTGAAGCCGAAACGGGCCATCGAAAACAAGCGCAGAGAGAAGCTCTCGAAATGGATAGTGCTGCTCCAGGACAACGCTAAGCCACTTGTGGCCAAGAAGACCCTCCATCTGCTGGAAACATTTCAATGGGAAGTCCTCAAACATCCTCCGTACAGCCCCGACATCTCCCCATGTGATTCCCATATTTTCGGCCCCTTAAAAAATCACTGACAGGTCATCGGTTCACCTGCAACAAGGAAGTGCAGAACACCGTGGAAAAAGGATCCGTATGCAACCCAGGAGTTTCGACACTGAAGCCATCATTCGTTTACTTACGCTCTGAGATCAGTACATCATTATCAAAGACGATTATGTGTAGGCTTCATATTACACATTAACTCTACGTCAAATATTCTGTAATTATAATATTCGTTAGATATAACCGTAGTCTACTTTTCATTTGGGCACACCTTATGTTTTGCCAATAAACTGGGGACCGCAAATGAATTCTTGATACATAAAAATTAGTCAAACATCATACATACAACGACTATCTGAGACTTCCTCGTAATATTGTCTCTCGTTAATGTACTTCCAAAAAAAGGAGAAATAAGAAAACTTGATACTGATGGTCACAACGTTTCTAATAACCAAATACTACAACTGTTTGTAAAATTACAAAAGGTGTTCAAACTGTTGACCATGAGCAGCAATGTACGCCTCACAGCGTCTTTCAGTGAATTTCTGACACGACAAAAAATCTGAAGAATGTGGTGTACGATAATACTCTTGTGGATTCGGAAGAGGAGCTGGTAGCACGACTTGTGACTGCAAGTGACCATATAAGAGACACTCATTAACGAGAGAGACAATATTATGAGGAAGTATCAGACAGCTGTTGTAGGTATGATGTTTGACAGTTTTTTTAACATGACAAGGTTGTTGTGCCCAGCGCAACCGAGCAGAGGCAATAAGCAACATTAAACACCCATAGATTTTACGAAAGAAAATGTATTTAGTAATTCACATGTCCAACGCTTCAAAGCCGTACTAGATCTTCATAGGCGCTTCATCCCATATGATGATTTTGTCTTTGCATAGCAACTCTGCACGTTGCAATTGAATGGCGGTATTACAGGTTGAAATCACATTTAGATCCAGGCCCAGCTTGAACAATGAATGTGTTGTTCGCCCGCCCATTAATTGAAGAGCTGCAATTCCACTCGCTGCCGTTGCCAGGGCAATCTTACCTTCCAATCGAACAGTTCCCAGCACATTTTCCAACAAAATTGATTTATCGGTTTGTCCAGGACCGTCCAAGAGAAGTATTGTCCCTTCTGGAGTCTCATTACATACCGCATTTAATTCGTGATTGTAAACAATCTGCTGTTGTTCATTTAAAAGCGATGTTTAATCCACCAACTCTTGCAATCTTGCCCGGGGTTATTGTGATCTCAGCAATACAAATGGATTCGAATCCACAAACGCTTCAACTTTTTTTTTAACAGCAAACTGATGCAATTTGAGGAATCACTAGATAATCCTTGAATCGGCGTTCATTATACGTCAGATATTGGTCCTAATCTCTTAATGCGAGATACAGCATTCGAAGATTGGTTGAATATGAATTGACTTGATGCTGATTAGTTCTTCTGACAACGCGTCTGTAAACTATTCCACATTCGCTTAGGTTGCTGAAGAATATAATACGCCAAAATGATTGCAAATAGATGTCCGAGTTATCGAAGCATGTGAAAACCAATTGCTTCACACATGCAACGATGCATGCTTCATTGTCCTGTAGCAGCCCTAGAGCTTTTGCACCACCCTGGAAAGTATCTTGCAATACACTAACAACTCTTCGAAGATCTTCAAATTACTCTGGATCACAAACATAGCATAGCAATCGATCCTGTCGACTTTCATACTCCTTTGGATTCGCACAGGCTTCTTCGACCTCCGCGACGGTCTGAAATTTTCGCTTCATCGGTGCTATTACCCTATTCATTAGGAAACGTTAATCACAGTTTTATATGAGTTATTACATGTATCAAACAATTAATGAGCTATTTTTCGAATTTCCCACACGTAGAATTGAAGTAGATAACGACTTACTATTTGGTCACTGCTCTTAACAATCACTGAAAACTCCGAATTTGAAAATTTGAAAAGTTTAGCGAATTTGCGTGATAAAGCACTTTAAATAATTTTAATTAACACTGTGTTAGATTGTTAAAAAGAAAGAAAGTTTTTAATTGTTAGGACCGATAGGTACTTATGTTTTCAAAAGGTTTTATGTTTGCATCCACATGGACAAATATCACGGAAGAATGCTTCCAGCGGCTAATTGAATCCATGCCACGGCGAATTCGTGCTGTTATAGCTACTAGGGGGGGGGGTCCTAATAAATTGGCCACCCAGTGTATTTTAAATCAGTGATGTTTAACTTATGGTCCGAATCTCCACTGTATTGATGGCGTTTCAACGACTGAACTATTTATTGTTATCTGTAGTTAGGGGGGGGGGGGTGCAGAAACACGACAAAATGTCACGATAATGTCACGATAATGTCACGTGACAGATTGAATGACGTCGCTCTTGAGTTTCTTCTTGAAGGTAAAATTGTCCCTTTGAGATTAAAAAAAAAGTTGAACGCCAGTGTTTTAATAACAGGATGCAAATAAAGGAAAATTTTTCCAGGAAGATGGACTGAACGAAATAATGAAGTAATCATTTCCTTTAATAATTCCCTTCAGATTTTATTTTAAATATGCTTGGGGAAAAGCTTGTTTTAAACACTAAAATTGTTTAAAATGTTTTAAAGAGATAATTACTTATTCGGATATGCAGGCACCTTAACCAATCTGTTAATTAGAATTTTAATTGTCTACAGAAAAATTTTAATATGTAAATATTACTTATTACTCAAACTCGGCTGAAATTAAATTAAAAAAAAAAAATTTCTACTAAAAAAATTATGGAGAAAATATCTTTAAAAGCCAGTTAATGTAATAATATGACTGAAATCAGTACAGCCGCGGTCTTTCAATCTAGTTTCCTTGAAGGACTGCGGTATAACTGAAGAATCGTTTAAGATCTTTAAGTCTAATAGGCTCAGAGGATTGCGGGTTTATAAGGCGCTTACAATCCAAAATCTATGAACGCGTCATTCTAAAGAGGATTAACGATTTCCGTGTGGCCAACAATCTTGTTCGCGGTGAGCAGTTCGGTTTTCGCCCAGATCTCTCCTGCCAAGCCAACTTCAGCTCTGGAGGCTTGTTGCTGATCTAAATGCTCTTCTTAACACTACCAGTTGTGCCTCATTTCTCTTTTAACACTCTGTCGATGGCCATCTAGCCGAAACGCGTAGGTGCCTCGTTCTGAGAGGAGTATTAGAAGCGTTGAAAAATCAATGGCAAATATCAATTAATCTACATGGAGGAAGTTACTGCAAACACGGAGCAATTTCTTGTGACATTTTCTGCCTATTGTTAAGACTGAGGAAAACAATGGTAATTTCTAAACGGTTGTTGTTATGAACTTTTAGGATGATATTATTAACAAAGAAATAAAATTAACAATTTTTTAAATTTTTAAATGTTGTATCAGAAAAAAGTTGGTCAATTTTTTAAATTTTTAAATAATTTTTTTAATAAACAAAATAAAATTTGGAAATGAACAATTGGAGATTTGGTTAACAATGTGATAATAATCAAGTTAAAACAGGATTGATAGGAAAAGCTAGATTAACAATCGGTTTTTAAAAATTTGCTATATTATGCATTACGACTGAATTCAGAAAGGAAATTGCCTGGACTCACAAGTTAGTATAATAACGAACACGGGCGCAGCAGACAAAGACGGAAACAGTACGAAAATTACGTGAAAATGAATCACAAGAATAAAATTATAACAAGAATTCCATAAACTGTTTTTTATTAAATTATTTACTCAAAAACAATATTAGCTGATTGTCAGGAACTTAACTCCCGCCTACGTTTACGTTTCGTCTGAATGATTACACTGAATCAAATACAGTAGATCCACCAAACTTAAACATTTTGATAGAGGGTTTCCGAAAAAGAATGGCAACATTTTGTGATTTTATAACTTTTTATTGGCTGGACTAGGAACTTGTTTTTTTTTTTTTTATTACAACGAACAGGCAGTATCAAATTTATGTTGGCAATACTGATTACTACAGTGCTCATACAGTATTGCGGCAAGCATTTCGTACTTTGATGTAAGCATGGCGTCTGTACAAGAAAAAACTGAGTGAGCACCTATCTACGAAACTGATGGACATACATGCGCCTAAATTGGAACGATTAGCAGGTGGCATACGAGTCGAGTTGCGAACAAAAATCGTGTGGGCTCTCTCTCTTTCCCATGGTGTATTATGTATGGTTCGCGGAATTTAAGTCTATTGTCACTGTCTAGCACAAGTTTAACAAAGTTAAAAAAAAATGCATTTTTTGAGAATTCTTGTTAAAAAATTAACATCTTAGTGCCATCCAGTAAAAAATTAAAAAATCAAAATGTTCTAATTCTTTTTTGGATTATGTATTTCTGGCGCGAATGATTCAAGCATCCTTAGTTATCTTTATGTAATTAATCCTACATCATACATTTAAATTGATAATTTTGCTAGGTTATTTTATTTCGACAGAAGAGCTATAGATTCTTTTCGAAAATATTTTTAAATTTTTATTCGATTTTAATTTTAATGTGAACAGTTGCCACTCCATTCCGGGCGACATCAATTTCTCTTTCCAAACCGATGGGATAACTCTAAAATATCAAAAAACGCTTGTTATCTCCATACTAATAAAAATTCCTAAGGAATTGATATCAATCAAGATTATTGTCATCAAGAGCTTGCTTCGTTGACGACTCCTCAGGTAAGTGCTCAACTTTAGTAGTAAATATGAGCAATGGAGATTCAGCGTTCAAATCTAAAGAAGATCCTCGCTTCCTAACTTCTGGCTACCGTTAACTCAGAAGATCCTCGCTTCCTAACTTCTGGCTACCGTTAACTCAGAAGATCCTCGCTTTTCACATAGTTGTCACATAGTGATGCGACAATCACGAGTTGTTCCCAACTTAGCTGGGAAACAATGTCGGAAAACAAGTGTCGCCATCCATTGACATGATTGAGCTCCAATCAAGGAATTTGCAATCAAGCGGGAGTGCGAGAGGAAGCGGCGCAGAAAAAAGCGCGCTTTTCAAAACCGAAAACGGGAGCGTGAGATTAAGGGGAGAGCTGGGACTCGAACGAGGACCTTCAAGCTTGTAAAGCTCCTATGTTTAAAGAGGAAAGCGACTCGGCATCGAGGGCTGCGGACAGCGGGCATGGAAAATCCCCACGGAGATACGGTGAGAAGGTTCAGCGAGCGTGCATAGACTTTCGCCAGCAAAGGGAAGCTCGCTTGACATATCGCTCGGTTGTCACGAGTGTATCTTTCTCATTGTATTTTTCGCCAGGATGACTACACAGCGGTTTGGACGTCGAGGCGACCTCAGCCAAGGCGCCTACGTCAGCGTGTGAATCTACTCCGGTGTACGGCAAAAAAGAGACATTTCTCCAGCCCGCCAAAGTCAGCGCAGTTAGCAAGTTCCTGCTCCTCAAACCACCATTCATCTGTGGGACGGCTCGAGTGCTCGTCGTCGTAGTGGACGTTCCTTCCAAACTCCTGTGGCCACCATTGCTGTCGTTCGGCGTGAGAAAGGAGACTGATGCAAAAAGGGTTGGTGTATAGATACCGCAACTTAAAGTAGCGCCACTATAGTGGTCAAAAATAGAAACTGCGTTTAGGGATTCGGGAAGTGTCACCGTAACTCCCGCTAGAGTCACTTTATAGGAAGAGTACCGCATTTGAGTGAACTGTGCCGCAAGATTTCTGATTGGCTTTTCGGTATCACGTGGCATAATCGCAGCCATTTTAAGTTTTCCCGGGTGAATGCTTGCTAATCGTTTCTAAGTACTTCAGTGAGCTTTGAAACTCACTTGGGAGCACTTGAGACTTTAATCAACAAATAGTAAGTTTCAATCGATAAACAGAAACTATTTTATCGATAGCAGTTGCATGTATTAATAATAAACAAAGTTTTCCTGAGGTTTAGAGAGAATAATTTCGTCAATTAGCTTTTGCTTTATCCGGGCCAATATGCCAAATTGTTGCGCGGTAAACTGCTCTACATCCAGTAGAAAAGGGAAATTAATGTTTTACATTCCAATTGGGTAGAACAAACATCCATGCCCACGGCGGGATTCGAACCCTCGACCAGACGGATTCGATAACTGGAAAGCCTACGCCCCAGCCCTCTCGGCCACCGGCCGGCCCTGTCCACTCTAAATGAAATATATCATTGAGATTTAATTTAAGCAGTGCAAAAACTATGTGAAAATGAAAAAGAAAAAAATAGAAAAACATAAATATTAACTTGTCTATTTTTTTAAAATTTCAAATTCATAAATACCATGTAAAACCTAAAATTCTTTCTACATTCATTTGAATTAAATATTAAATTTATGAAATACACATTATATTTTGTTATTGATGACCTAAAAAAAAAAAAAGTGATGTAACAATTTAATTTGAGCAGTTATCTTGTAGAGTTATCTTTTATTTTTACCACGTAAATATATTAAAAAACCTATTTTTCATGTATTAAGTGAATTTACAAATCGTAAAATATTACATCATAACATTTTACTCGAAATGCGGCGTGAATACTTTGAAAAAATGTTCACAAAACAACATAATCTCCATGCCCTTTGTATGCAGAGAAGAATTAAACTCAAAATGGCGTCGCTCAAGACGATTGCGATACTCTTCTAACTCCCGCTTAAGAGAAACGCCGCTCTAGTGTTTAAAAATAGAAACCAACTTTAGGGAACGCGTCGTTTATCTTTGAAAAGCGACGAAAAAAAAATTTAGGGTAACATCCTGTTTTATTGCTGGTACGCAAAGAAAACGAGTTTTATTGTTACTTTCTGTTTTATTGCTGATCGGTCCTACGTGAGTTTATCGTTGTAAAATCCTAACTATGTCGAATTTCGCGATGCTAGCGCCAGAAAAGCTTAATGGTAAGTTGAAAGAGCGGTAAAGAAGAAAGAAAAGGAAGACCTCGTAGCGAAGTGATAAACGGGTCGGCATCGTTCTCTAGTCCCTTTAGCCCAGACAAGCTTCGATTCAACCTGTATTAGAATTCGGATTATCGGACGTTTAGGTTGCTGGTCACCCCAAGAAGTTTCGAGTGCTTCATGTAAACTTTAAAGCCTGTTTCACAATTAAATCGCCCGCATTAGCCTCAGCGGATCCGCCAAGTAAGCGTATACAAGTATCTCTGCTCGCGAAGCGAACGATTTAACAACTTTCCGTTTCCATTTCACAATTGAATTCGCGGCCGCATTATACTTCGTCCAACAAGAGAAAAACAGGGTGTGTTTCCGGTCTGATATCGACTACTCACTCATCCGCAATGCTTTGTGGGATCTCTCCTTCAGCGGCTACACAAGTCACTTTGTAATGGCGACGCCCGTGCAACAACTCTTCAGCCAAACAAGGAAAAACTATTTACAGCCAGGCTAGGGAGATTTGTGTGGAACGTATTTTGCTACTTTAAAGAAAAACAGTGTTTTAAAAGCTCATCTGCTTTGATAGAAGAAACTTCCAAGGCAACGCAAGTTTCTTTTTCTTGCGTTCGAACAATTGTTCAAGAAGGAAACGAAGCGTCTTCATGCGAAGCTACCACCCCCTCTCCTCGCTTTTCGACTCCTGGAAAGAAAAGGCCCAGGGAATCTCGAACAACGATATATATAAAATAGAGTTAAAAGACAATTTTATGAAGTGTACAACATTTTTAATTATAATTAAAGCAAAGCAACTGAATAATATTAAAGCTTCTGCTGCAATATTATAAAGCGCTTCCTCAATGAGACATGAGACAGAAGTGATTAAGCGCATGAGGCCCCCTTTCTCTGATTGGCTAATCTGAAACTTCCTGTGACACACCCTGTTTTTCTCTTGTTGGATGAACTATAACTGTCTTCTGATTGGTTTATTCCCAAACGAGATCGACGTCACACAAAATGGCGTCTCGCAGCGACCTTCGTCGCATTCATAGGCGAAGGCTGTTTTTGACAGCAATATTTTTAGTACATTTTTTATAAAAATGTTCTTATGTGATCGGTTTGTCCAGCTGTCCGTCCGTCCGTCCGTCCGTCTGACTGTAGACACAATTCCCACAATTCATTGCGTTGCAATAGAAAGAGTGCATGTATTGAATTGCTGGAAGACACGAATTATCCTAATTATCCTCGCATTCGGGAAAACGCGTGTTGAGAACTTGGGTTCAGCTCTGCACGTGCTCTAAACGTTAATGAGATGGTGCGCGTGCAGGATGCACGTGCTTGACGATTATTAAAAGGGCAGTCCAGTCTCTAAATCAAGAGAATTTTTTTATACTTGGAGCTTAGTATTTATTACGATAACTTGAAAACGAATTAACTTTTTCACAGTCTGTTTTAACCAATCCATAAATATGGGACAGAGCACGAACAAGTACGAACATGAGATAGCCGGAATAGGTACCATTAAAAATTTCCTATAACCAGATATGGCATGTAATACGAGTCACAACATATTATGAACGAATATACAGGGTGAATACAAAAGTCTGACCTCCCCTTTTATTTTTTGAACCGAAGCAGATATGTCAATTTTGATGAATTCAATGAATAGGAAGTTGTGGGTGGCCTATCACATGGTGCACTTTTCATCATCCCAAATATGCAACTTAGGACACATTCAAAATTTATCTCAAAAACCGTAAGAGATAGAGAAATAAAACCCAATTGGAAACTTGTTCAGCATAAAAAAACAAACAAAAAACAGAAATCATCAAAATCGGACCAACCAATCACCCACAATCACGTGGTGAACTGTTTGTAGCTTACAAAAAGTTAATCAACAAAATGCTCGATGTGACGACCGTGGGCACCATAACACAATTGGGCACGGAACCTAACTGACGCCAAAACATCGGCAAGCATGGCTGGTGTCACTCCTCGGCACGCTTCCTGGATTCGTTGAACCAGATCCTCCAGTGAGGCGGGCTGCGTAGCATAAACCTTGTCCTTCAGGTATCCCCACAAGAAAAAGTCAAGTGGTGTAAAATCAGGGGAGCGGAGTGGCCAACGAACTGGTCCTCCTCGGCCAATCCATTGTTGTCCAAACATCTCACTTAGACGCTCGCGAACGACCAACCCGTAATGTGGAGGAGTTTCATCATGCTGATACGAGGCCAATGGCAAATTGTCAATGAAGTCTGTGACTACCACGTTGAGAATTTCAGCCCGGTAGCGTTCTGCAGTCAGTGTTCCATAGTAAAAATACGGTCCAACCACAGTGTCATTGTACAATTCACACCACACATTGATTCTCCAGTTCACTTGATGAGTTGCTATTCGTCTGCCCAATGATGATGGTTGTACCTGTTGATAACTCCATCCCTGGTGAACTGGGCTTCATCTGTCCACAACACCTCATGAATGAAGTTTGGGTTGTCGTCATCCAGGCAGGTAAGTAACCAGTTGCAGAAGGCGGCCCTAGCAACGTAATCCAATGGCAGTAACTCCTGGTGACAATAAATATGGTATGGGTGAAAATGATGTGCATGTAGAATGTTGAGAACAGTTCTCTGATGGCACCCAACATCTGCAGCAATTGCTCTGCTGCTTGTGTGGGGATTTGCAGCAACTGCAGCCAGAACTAGTGTTGTTGTATCCTCGTCGCCTTGTGCCCTTGGTCGTCCTCGTTCTGCATTAACACTCCCTGTAGCCTCGAATCTTTGAATAATGTGACGCATTGTTTGACGAGATGGATGGCGTTCGTTAGGGTATCTGTCTCGATACAACCTAATTGCAGCATGTAGGTTTCTCCTTGCCTCTCCGAAGCAGAAGATCATGTTGACCATTTCCGGAACAGTGTAGCTTGCTATCATGGAATTGTTCTGTCTTTTGTGTGCTGAAACATGCCTTTTATTTGCTTTTCCGCATGAAAGTGAATCTGAGTATGGTAATTTATGTTAATTTTTTGATTTGATGCTTTACATGGTGATTCAGTTTTCTTTGTGCAGTGTGACTGTTTCTAAGCTACAAACTGTTAACCACGTGATTATGGGTGATTGGTTGGTCTAATTTGGATGATTTTTTTTGTTTTGATTGTTTTTTTTTCTCTATCCCTTACGGTTTTTGAGAGAAATTTTGAATGTGTCCTAATCTGCATATTTGGGATGATGAAAAGTGCACCATGGGATAGGCCACCCACAACTTCCTATTCATTGGATTCATCAAAATTGACATATCTGCTTCGGTTCAAAAAATAAAAGGGGATGCTAGGATGTCTCATTAATGAATATAACGCGAAAATAATGTTGGTGTGAATTGTTTAGTAGCACTGGAACATTCAATGCTAAGATATGGCATGTAATATATCAAACAAATCGTAACAACGTGCCATGAGTGAATATAACGAGTAAATAATGATAATGGTTATTGGTTTAGTAGCACATGTAGCACATGCCCTAATGGTGCCAATGGTACCATATGGTACCATGTGGAACATTCATTGCTAAGATATGGCATGTAATGTATCAAACAACTCGTAACAACGTGCCATGAGTGAATATAACGAATAAATAATGATATTGGGAATTGGTTTTGCAGCATGTGCCCTAACGGTACAATATAGTATTGTTAGAACTTTCAATGCTAAGATATGGCGTGTAATATATCAACCAACTCCTTACGAGTTGTTAGATCTATTGTTATCCATAGCTTATTTGTATCAAGAGCATAATGCTGTTAGGCTTAATGGTATCTAAAACTCATTACTGTTATACATATTGCTAATTAATAGTATTTAATCGCTTGCTTCAATAGTAGATGATAACGTAGAAACACTTTAGTAATTTATTATGAAAAAATAATAGATGCCTACACATAACGCTTCAGCATTTGAGGCTCACTTCGTTTAATATTATGTTGTAATTCTTACAATTTAAAGAACTTTTATTTTTTTTAATGTATGAGGAATAACTTCACTCTCCATTTACCTGTCAGTTCTTCAACTTTATTCGTTTAAATTCTCTCTATACATTAGCTTACTTAAATAATAATTTACAATTTAGTTTTCATAGTTATTTATTTTCTCTTAAGTGTTTTAAAATGTTGATTAATTCTATATATCCATAAAACGAAAATGTGCTCCTTTTATCCGCTTTGGCGGTAAAATCATTCTTGTTTAAACTACCTCCCCAAATGCCAATTTCACATCCACAGTGTGTTAGTTCAATATGGCAAGAAAGATGAGTCGAAAATTGACGTTTTCTGATTGATTGAAGCAGTTGTGGATCGGTTTGAATTGAAAATTCCGCCCGCAAAGCAGTTGCCGAGAGGAAGGCGGGCGAATTCCACTAATTGTGAAACGGCAGTCCGTGCGGAAAAGCCTCGCCTTGCGTTGCGGGCTCCGCATCCGCCTGTTTTCCGCCCGCAAACTCTAATTGTGAAACAGGCTTAAGAACAGATTATATAACAATCCTTTACAATTACATTTCTTGTAAAATTTAAATCGAATTTTTTACGTGTTAGTAGAATTTCGTTCCATTACTCAGATTTATGTACGTATTAATTGACTCTAATTTTGGGAATCCACAAGTCAATATAATACTTGTAGGTTTATATATCATTGAGTAATTTTCTTTGATTTCTTTGTTAATTTAATAAAGTTCATATTTAAGCATAAAGTTTTGGTTTCTGTTTTCACGTTCACCTTAATTAGCTTCCACTGTGCCAAGGTAGAAAATAAACGCGACAATAGTCATCCATATGCCGCTCGCTCCAGAGTGGTGATGCCAAACTATTTTTAAAGTTTTAACCTCGGAGGAGGAAAACAGACAAAAAATATGGATATTAAAAATTCAAAAAGTATATTATTAACAGAACGTTGATTTCAAATTTTACTGATATTCTGGAAAAGAAGCCGCCAATATCGGACAAGTCAGCAAGGGAAATCATATTTGATCTTGGAGAGAAAAATTATCGAAAAATTATTATCAGTTTTATATTTTAATTTTCTATTTAATGTTACATAATATGAATTTCCAAAGATTAAGTGATTTACTTTTATCGCGTTAAATTCAGAAGTTAAGTAGTTGAAATAATAATTCAAGTAAAACATGGTTTTATACAAATAATTGATTTGATATTATATAGTAAATTTAAACGACGGTTAAACGTTAAGCATTACTCAATGAATACTATGTTGTATGTTTATAAAGAAACTCGTTTGTATGTGTATATTTATGGGAATACAAGCGTGAGAGGAGAAAATTTCTGGAAGCAATGAGTAAAGTTCCTTTTAAAGACGTGTATACTTAAATTTAAATTTAGTTTAACTGCACTAAGTCTTCATTGAACAGAAAATATCATGTACACAGTTTTGACAAAGGCACTTAATAATATGATGATGTTGATGCCCGCATTAAAAACAAGAACATATTGATAAATATAAGCAAACGAATATAAAGTTATTAAGATATGGTGCGAGAAATAAATCAATTTTTCATTATTTTACTTCGTCCGCTTCACGCCATGAATTTCATTTGGAGTAGGATCCCCGAGGCGAAGAGAAAACCCACGCCAATTGAGCTGGAGCCGATGGCTCTTGCAGAGTTACAGCCGTCTTTATCACAAGTAAAGGAACAGTTTCTCCAGTCTTTTGACTTGGGTGGGTCAAAACACGATTTGTCGTAAAGAGTTGGACTGCACTCACGAATAGTAAACATCTCGTTAGTTTCTTTGTGCATGTTAACCCGCTTAACGCAGAAAGAGATGGATGGATGACAATCTTCGGGTTTTGGAAGTTCTACAGAACAGTTGATATTTTCTATTAAATTTCCACATTTGACGCATTTCAGAGCAAGAATATCTGGGAGTAAAACAGTAAAAAGTACAGTTGAGAATACCAAACAGATTTTGCAGATGAACATAGCGTGGATATGTTATTTTTTCAAGTTCAAAATCCCTGCAAATAATGTATTTAACAGTCTAAAAACGCTTCTCTTTGTATCAGTTCCGATAAGAAGATTATACTTGCTTTAATTTTGTACCCAATTTACTCTAAATATTTTCAAAAATCTATTTAACAAGTTTCTACAAACAAACAGATGATCCTTTGGTTAGGCACACAAAAAGAAGAGTGGTCGCAATTTTCCAATGAAACGGAGCAGGAAATACTTCTAAAATATCCATAGAAACGAAAAACATTTAATTTCCTTTGGTGTAGTTCACCATTGCCGGAAACTGCTGCTTTAGACAAACAGTTTTCACTTTATATTACCGTCAGACATAAAAATATATAGCTAGTCATAAAAAGTTTTGAACTCGTTGTCTTATTAAAAAGAGCCGCAACATTTGTAGAACAACTGGGGAGGTAGGTGTACGTCAGATTCAATAAATGACATATTTTTGATAAAACAAATTAGGCTTTCAGTAGACTAAAAAAAATTCAATACCCAAGTTTCTAAAAGGAATTGTTAAAGCAATGCGAGCATTAATTGTGCATTTTAAATGTCTGTGTGAATCGCTTAAAAAATTAAATAAAAACTGCATACAATACGTCGTCATTAAATGCAATAACCTTTAGCTAAATGAGCGCAGCATGATTGCCGTCGGCTAGAGCCAGTGTGTTAATATTGCTTATTTAATTGGATTCTAATGTTTGTCTTTATCCTACATGTATTTAATCAAAATTTATTTGAATTCGCCCATATATCTGTTTATAATCTTTTATAAGTAGGATTACTACATCTGAGCGGCCACTTAGAGACACATAGGACGGGTCCATAAATAAAACACGATGGCATAACGGGAATTCTAGTACACAGTATAAAGTAAACAGTTGATCACATTAATATGACCATCTCCTATTTGTGATGTCAGCACTAAATAACCAGTCGCAGAAAGTGCTAAATAAATGAGGCAATAAAAGCGGTGCCGTAGAGGGCAAATGACCTCTGCAGTTGATGCCCCTTAAATTTGGAAGTCCCTCTATAGCCGGATTTCTACAATAAATGGGAATAAGGCGTGCTAAGTAGCAATGATAACGTTCTTTACATGACTGCTGTCCGAAAGTTATTAGTTCTCATCATCAGATTGGGTGAGTATATAGAGTGTAGGCATTCGAAAAAAATTTCAATTGTTGCAATTCAGAAACGAACGACTTATCAGACGTACATAAAAGAATGATTATTGGCTTTCGGGCAAAGTGTGGCAGCATTTCAGAAACTGACGAGTTTTGTGAACTGTTCGCGTGCTGCTGTAATAAAAGCGTATCGCGCATGGCAAAATGACATTATAGAAAATAAACTACGAGGAAATCGTGGTGCTTCATCGGACGGATGGACATTGGCGCAGAAGGCGAGAAACGTCAGAAAACAAACATCCTTCAACAATTTGTGGACGGCAACAAGCTGGCGGACGCAGCATTATGGTCTAGGGAATGCTTTTGTGGCATTGACAGGGTGCACTCATCATTGTGAATGAGAAAATGAATTCACTTAGGTACGTATCGATCCTTACTGACCATATAAACCATACTTGGACATTATTTTCCTGGGCATGATGCCATCTTCCAGCACGACAATGCGACATCTCATACAACTGCACGAAGAAGATTTTTACTGTTTCCCTGATCCCTAAATTCACTAAATTTACCTAATCGAGCATATATGGGATTTCATTAGTCTTATCGGGTTATTCACTCCATGGATACTGCATCTCGCACACTCCAACAGTTGTCAACTAAACTACAATCAGCATGGCTCAATATCCCTGTAAACACTTTCCAGTACCTAATTGAGTCTCTCCCAGCTCGTGTAGGCACTATCCGAGCTGCACTTGGTGGTTATTCCGGATGTTAACAGGTAGTCAAAATAACGTGACTCCACTATTTATGATCCCCTTATCCGTCAAAAGTCAACAATAAAAAAAAAAAAAAAATCAACAAATGAGTCGCGCGGTTGCTTATCGACACGGTACACCATTGTCAATCGGGCAATGGCAACACCACCTATAGACAAGGTGTCACGTGTAAATCTACCGGGGTATGGTTAAGTTGCAGAATTGCATAGTGGAATATAAAGAATTACGTGAAAGCGGGCGGATAAATGAAAAATACAATTTTTAATGACCAAAAAGATAAATCTTAAGATAAATGAAAAACAGACAATAAATTATTACATAAATACACTGAGCTTGGCTAATAATTAGTCTTCTTAAATTAAAAGCAAACCACGTGTAAGAATTAATCACCTAATTACTATATGTTAATTAGAATACTGAATAAGAATGAATGGCGTACACTTTACAATCATTAAGCCTTTTTTGAAAAGGACAATTGACTAAATTAAAACAAATAAATCTTTCGATTTCAACAAATGGCTAACTTATAACCATAAAAAAAACATGGCACACTTAAGACTAAGAAGAACCAAAGAAACATCTTAATGTCATTGTATAATTAGGGATCATAAAGAACGAATAGATATATTCGTAACGAAAATACAATAAAGCTCTCGGGGCGAAAAACAAGCAACAAACAACTCATAGGTTTAAGCTGAGAGCGTACTTAAAAATTTTCCCACAATGGGAAACAACACATCAAATTCTTACGAATACAGAATAACTTCACCGCTTAAAGCTATTGCTCCATAGCCATTTTGTTTTTAATTAAATATATATGAGTCCAGTCCGGTTGGTACAAAGTCACATGAAAGGGTATTTTAATAAATGCAAAAGCTTTACAACTTTTTTTTAAAAAAATTAATCATGAGGAATCACACACAATTCAATTTTCCAAAATTTTAGCTCTATGGCATTAACTTAAAATTTCACCTTGGAGAATCACCAACGTCACAAAATGTAAAGAGCGGGAAAGCCTTACAAAATAGTCATAGTCAGAGCCTTATCATTTAATGAGTGTCAAAATGAGGCGTCCAAATTAAGTAAAAAACCGCTTTCCCCTACGCTCTTTCTGTAAGGAATAAACACTAATTAGAAAAGGCACTCACTCCCCTTTCCACATTATCTTTTTTAAAATTAGGGACGTTCGTGACCAAGGAAGAGTAAGCTCGCCTCTTCCTACCGATGAACGACATTAAATTCCGACGTCACCCACGGGCTGCTAAATCTAGCTTGAGCCACAGAAAACGCATTCAGACGTGCGTAACCAATAATTACTCCCGCACAAAGCTCTCTTCGAGCTAAGCTCTCGAACACGCTCCTGTAATGGTGAGCACTCCCGTTTAACGAAAATTCTGTACTCACGGGTAAAGAGAAGGTCGGAATTTCGGCTGGCACTTGTTTGTTCGGGAACACGGCTCTAACGTCGTACGCTCCAGGCTCCTGGCTACCGTCAACGCTTGTTGCACGTAGAACGCCAGAATTCGCCCCCTTCGATGCTTTACAGCAGGACTCGGTCGCCGTCGGGTTCTCCGCTGGCTCGTTCACTCGGGGTTCCGTACGACTCTTGCTTCGGGAGACCGTCTTTGACGCCGACGAAATCAAACATAGTTGGTGCCGCTGCTCGGTTCTGCCTTTTGTCATCCAAGCTTCCTCGTCCGAAGCTGGCTCCTGTCCCCCTTCTGTCTCCGTCGAACGTTTCAATTTTGGCTCTCGTTGCCGCTCTCGTTTGTCATTGGAGCAGGCGTGATGATGCTGTTGACGCGTCGCCTGGAGCTCCGCCCGCCTCCCGGTGTTGTAGAAAACGCGGGTCGGAAATCCAGCACGAGCGACATGGGAAATCGTGCTGGTGTTTGATTTCCGTGACACAAGGCCTGGGCGCTGAAACGTCATTACATTGTAACCCGCAGCCAACGAGAAAAACAGGCCGGGCCACTAAAAAGTCACATGACCAAAGTAGATCGAGCAACAATCCAACTTCATTGTTTCAATCTTGGATTTCAACAATCAGTGTTTTTGTCGTTTGTTGGAAACAATTAAAATTGGATTGTTGCTCGATCTACTTTGGTCAAGTGACTTTTCAGTGCCCCGGCCTGGCTTTCTAGTTGGCTCTGATTGTAACATAACCTCAATGGGGAATTGTTATTCGTATTTCCACCAATAATAAGCCCTGAATTTTCCCTACTGAGGTGACGTAACAATGTAATGACGTTTCAGAGCGCCCAGGCGTTATCGTTAGGTTGTGTTGGCAATGGCCTACGCGTAGCGGTCCCATTCAACAATCTATGCCTTATTGCTTGCAACATTGCCTTGAGCTTCAAGCTGAATATCAATGTGGAATCTGTCCCTAAGTTAAAAGCAATTAAATACATCTACTAACACATTTGCAAGGGATATTATAAAGGTTGCAGTTGAATTCAACCATGCAGGCGATCTTAGATTTGCTGAGACCAAATCCATATTATGGACCCTTTTCAGTAAGAAGATGGGCAGGGCACGCCCATGCGCGATAGTTGCTTCCGGCGGGCAAAAAACTTCCGTTCGTCCATTTTTCCCATTGCTAGCGTACGTTTCGGCGGAAAATGTATCGCCTAAAAGATTTAAAAAGGCTGAAAAAAGATGATGTTATAAAAATTTATAATGAAGTAACTTCGTTGACCTCTAATTGTAAATTAAGAAAGTCTGAAGCGATTGCAGAAATAATAAGCCACCAAAGTAGGCAGGTTAATTGTAATCGCGTGGAGATTGATGTCACCAACATTGCGCTTACTGTTTGGCAGCATCTTGTAAGTATTGATTTGTATAATACCGGGTGGGCAAGAAATAACGTGAGGTGTTCAGAGCTCGCTAGCGTGATTTCTATTAGGCCAAATGCAGTACATTTTGGTGTATATACTTAGTGGAACATGCAGTTTCGATTTCTGCAAAAAAAAATAGTACCAAACGTCGCCATAGGGGGCGCTTATTTCAAGAAAACAATGAATACATTTGCATAAGCGCGTTCCGTGTTGAGCAATCATGACAATAAAAGGCAAGGCTGAGGATTTCCCATCATTCACGAACGAATGGCCTGACGATGACGCTTACTCTGCCTGACTGGGCGTTATTAGTCAAGTTGTTTTATCAGAAGAGCGACAATGCAAGTGCTGCCCTTCGTGAATTCCGGCGATTGAAAACGTTACGAAGAGGACCGATGAGCATAACTAACTTACGGAAAATGATTGAACGATTTGAATCTACCGGAACTCTAGGAGTGCAACCAGGCCGGGGACGCAAACGAATCAGGCAGCAACACGTTGAAGAAGTTGCAACTGCTGTTGTGGAACAGGAGATGACTACTGTGCAAGGTACCAGCAGTGCACACGCAACAGCACGCCAAACAGATATCCCATATTCGACGGTGAGGAAAATATTGCATAAGATATTGACATTTTATCCCTATAAACTCACACCTGTTCAACAATTGCTTCCTGGAGATGAACGTACCCGAACTGACTCTTCGTTGAGATTTTTAGTACGTATGGAAGTGGATGGTGCATGGCCATGGCAAATTTTATGGAGTGATGAGGCACATTTTTATTTGAATGGTGATATCAATACCCACAACTGCCGTATTTGGGCTGCATCAAATCCACAAGTGTGTCTGCCAAATCCTATGCATTCACCAAAACTAAAAGTATGGTGCGGCTTTACTGCCTCTTTCATCATCGGCCCGTACTTTTTTGAAGAAATCCGTCCCCGTGGACCGGTGACTTGTTCCGTCAATTCTGCCAGGTATGCCGATATGCTTGAGAATTTTGCGATACCACGATTGCAGGAAAAGGGTTGTCTGGATTCTA
The DNA here is from genome assembly GCA_023313115.1 of Rhysida immarginata. Classification (NCBI taxonomy): domain Eukaryota; kingdom Metazoa; phylum Arthropoda; class Chilopoda; order Scolopendromorpha; family Scolopendridae; genus Rhysida; species Rhysida immarginata. Next base: position 1,191,001 of record JAHWFO010061155.1, read on the forward strand.
CCATTTTTATGCAGGATGGTGAGCCACCGCACATCGGACGTCAGGCGCAGCAGATCTTGCGAGAACGTTTTTCAGACAACAGAATAATTAGTCGTGCATTTCCCATGGTATGGCCACCCAGTTCGCCTGATCGCAACCCTTGTGATTTTTGGTTATGGGGATATTTTAAAAGCCTTGTGTATCAAGCACATGTTCCTGACCTCTCAACCTTAAAGGATCAAATAACGTTACATATCAGACTAATTAATTCAGATATGCTGCGAGCTGCCGTAGAAAATGTCGTGTACCGCATGCAGCTATTGGAACAGCACCCTGGTGGTCATATTGAAACACATTTGTAATTAAAAATAAAACATTGTTTATTGTTAAGAGAATAATGAAAAAGACATCACAAAATAATTAATACGAGGTCTTTCGGTCATTTTATTTCAAAGACCTTCTTCAGGTATAAAAACTTTTTTGAAAGTATAACTGAAATCTTCTTTCAGTAAAAGATAAGAATATAAATATAAAGTTTAAATAGATATTCTTTCTCTATTGTTTATTGTTGTTACTAAAGTTGGTTTGTACGGTATTTGTTCATTTGACAATTAGGTATTCATTGTTTTCTTGAAATAAGCGCCCCCTATGGCGACTTTTGGTACTTTTTTTTTTTTTTGCAGAAATCGAAACTGCATGTTCCACTAAGTATATACACCAAAATGTACTACATTTGGCCTAATAGAATTCCCGCTAGCGAGCTCTGAGCACCTCACGTTATTTCTTGCCCACCCGGTATTTTATTTGATTTGTATAATATTTTTTATAATACATTTCCGAACACAACATGAATTTGCTACGGACGTAACATTTCGAAAAATATATGACTATTTTCAGGATGATGGTAATAAACTCAGGTGTTTCGACCGAGCAGTCAAACATATGAATGCTGGAGATATTTCTGAGGAAAAAATTGGCTGGAGATATTTTTACTATCTTTTATTTTGAAAACATTTTCTAATACGTGCGTTCATGTTTTAAGTTTCAAAAAAATGTTATAATGAGGTCTAAATGTTTAGCTTCTCAAAAGAAAAAGCTAATGATCTGTGCACAACTGAAAACCCACTGGGAATATATATGGGGGTATTTATGAGTGCCCTATAGGGTAAGTGGCAATTAATAAGTTAGTCACTTTAAGTAGTTAGTTATTTTTTAGTTTAACTATATTCGAATTGATTATTTTAGAACAGTATTCGGTTAAGAAATAACTAAATTTTGAATTTCATTTCGTTAGAAAGGAGGAAAATGCAGCCATATACAGAAAAAATATATATTTCCAGTGGGTTCTCTTTACAGATAATGCTTTTTCTTTTGAGAAGCTAAACATTTAGGTCTCATTATAACATTTTTTTGAAACTTAAAACATGAACGCACGTATAAGAAAATGTTTTCAAAATAAAAGATAATCAAAAAATCTCCAGCCAATTTTTGCCTCAGAAATATCTCCAGCATTCATATGTTTGACTGCTCGGTCGAAACACCTGAATTTATTACCATCATCCTGAAAATAGTCATATATTTTTCGAAATGTTACGTCCGGTAGCAAATTCATGTTGTGTTCGGAAATGTATTATAAAAAATATACAAATCAAATAAAATATTATACAAATCAATACTTACAAGATGCTGCCAAACAGTAAGCGCAAAGTCGCTGGCATCAATCTCCATGCGATTACAATTAACCTGCCGATTGTGGTAGCTTATTATTTCTGCAATCGCTTCAGACTTTCGTAATTTACAATTAGAGGTCAACGAAGTTATTTCATTATAAATTTTTATAACATCATCTTTTTTCAGTCTTTTTAATTCTTTTAGGGGATACATTTTCCGCCGAAACGCACGCTAGCAATAGGAAAAATGGACGAACGGACGTTTTTTGCCCGCCGGAAGCAGCTACCGCGCAAGTGCGTGCCCCGCCCATCTTCTTACTGAAAAGGGTCCATTACGAAAATACAGAGTGATTCGAAATGATGTCCGGCATTTCAAAATCTTACTATGCATTTATTTTATAACATAAATTAACCAGACCGGGTTTAAAATGCAATATTTTAACCTTCCCACAATTGGAGGCTGTGGTGGCGCTAGTGTCGCGATAAAAGTAAAGATGGCGGCTGTGAATGAAAAGGCATATTGCGTCTTGGAATATGCAAGAACAAACTCTATAATTTTAGTCCAGTGGGCATTTCATAGGCAATTTCATAAAGATTACCCTACTGACAAAAGCATCCGTAAGTGGTATGATCAATTTCTGGAAACTGGGTGTCTTTGTAAACGCAAAAGCACGGTACTAGTAACGGCAGACATGCTGAAAGGAGTTTGGGATGAGATTGACTATCGTCTGGACATTGTCCGGGTGACTCGAGAGAGTCACATAGAACATTTGTAATGCTAGAATCAAAAAATATTTGAGTTTTCCTGCATTAGACCCGGTCTGCTTAGTTTATGTTATAAAATAAATGCATAGTAAAAATTTTGAAATGCCGGCCACATTTTGAATCACCCTTTATATGGAATCTAATTAAAATAACAATAGTATCCACGAAGAACGTTTCATTCGAGAAAGTCTGAACAAAAATAATATAGGCTACACGACGATATTTTATTTCTTTACTCCTTGAATTTGAACTCCGGGTCATGTTCTTTAATATACTGAATAAAAAGCATCTAACAAGTAAGTTGTCTGCACAATTGTTTGTCAGCACAGTTAGTCTAAACATTGGCAAGAACAACGATTTGAGCGAATTCGAATGTGACATGATCGTACGTACAAGCAGCGCCATTTCGAGTATTTCCGACATTCAGAGAATGGCAATTCTACAACAAAACATCAGCGATAGACGATGTGGCCGAGGAAGGTTTGAGAAAAAAAGCACAACCGGTTACCTTTGCAACAGAACGACAACAACATAGATGCACAAATAATGATATCTGAAAGCACAATCCGATATCCCTTGTTGGTTAATACCACACCTTGTCCCTTGTTGGTTAATACAGCAAGAGGCGATTCAGGGAGCTTTGTTATGGGCCAAGGAGTATCTAAATTAGAGAGTTGATGAATGGAAAAAAGATTTTAGGCCCCATGGTCTCGGTTCCTTCTCCACCAATCTTATGACAGGACGAGAAAATGGCAAATACATCAGAACTCAATGGACTCTTGATATACAGAGAAAATATACACTAGTGATATCAACCTAGGAAGTGCCACACGCCTTCTCAACATTGATGCAGATCAGGTGCACCTGTTTATGGTTATAGCGTTCACCGACGCAGATGGCCATTTTCAACAGCACGGCAACGGCTCAGTTTGGCTATTTCAGATTGGTTCATTGAACATGGCCCTGACTTCCACATGCTTCATTGGTCAGTTCAGTACCCGATCTCAACTTGATAGAACATTTGTGGGACGAGGTGGAAACATTTATTAAAGTCTACAAACGCCACCATCAAATTTGAACCAATTAAGACTGCTATTAGGGAGCTTGAACCGATACTTCTGCAGAACGGTTTCTACATCCTACGAATTCGAGCTTGATGGATAATGAAACGTATCTTCAAGGTACCTTCAAGTAATTGCCTAATGTAACAATATTGCATATTCATATTGTGTCTTTGGAATTGAGCAGTTACGTATGTTGGACTATTAATTTTCTGAAACAATTTCCAGCCTGATGGAATCCTATGATGCCCCCCTCCCAGATGGAAGGAAACAGATGAAATATAACTTTGACCTATGGCTGTTTGCTTGTTGTTTTGCAGAAACCCAGCGAGGAGTTCGTTCGCATGGCAGTGATTCTTGTATTATTCACACTTTGAGATTTCAGTTATACAGTGAATTGTAAAATAAACTATTCCAATTTAAACCCATATTTGTCAATTTATTGGAACGGGTTGGCTCTTCAACCTGGTCGCCCCAATGGGGATGTGATATCTCCTCCCCTTTAGCGGTCACAAAAGAGAGTCAGAGCAAAGGCTCCACGCAACAGAGATGAGTTGTGCACAACAATCAAAGACAATTGGAAGGAAATTGTTTCTGGTTTTTGCTTAAATCTGGTCCAGTCAATACCAAAACGCATAAAAGTAGTGATTAGGTGCTAAGGGTGGTGTCACACATTACCAAAATTGCATGTATTTTATTTTCAATTGAGTTGTTGCTAATATTCCATAATTTTCCACACATGCCAACTATACCATATTTTCTCCAACTATCTGTAAAAAGAACAGTGATTCATCTATTTATTTATCAATACATTCTTTTCATTATTCCTGCAAAATAAAGAGAAATCCTTCTTTAATGATATCATGTAAGTTTTTTATTGGAATTAATTAGCTGTGCCACCAGTCACTGTTAAATTCTAAACAATGATGATCAGCTGATAAGTATTCCATAATTTTTGCCAAAAGTTGTATACCATCTTATTATTTGATGTCTGAGAAACTGAAAAATAAAATAAATTTGACCCAATGTTCGCCCTTCGTATTCGCAACGCCTCGTGTGGATATTTATCTATTGCTCTGCTTCTTCTGTAACGTAACTTCATTGTTCTCTAATGAAAATGTTTCTTCAAGGAAACTGATTTCATTCGTTCTCAACTGGAACACGATCTTCAGCTTGCTCACACGAATCGATTTTCTCAAAATTTTGTCTTCAACCGTTGATCGCATTTAACCTCATCCCTCTCAAGACTACTTTAAACTTCGACCTCCCTGAACAAAAAATTAACCGCTGTTGAGAATAAATGACTTAATTCATAAAAAAATTAACAATTTTCAAAGCAGAAGATCCAAATGTCAAAGTAGCACATACAATGGTTGTGTTTTTATATAATTAGAAAACGTGAGAAATTTATCAATCCTGTGTACATTTAAAGTAAAAATTTATTATCGGTTTCTCGTACAAGAAAAATATTTTCGATAATAACAATTTTTCTAACTGTTTGTTAGAAAATGCAGTAATTATTTAATTATCATATTTGGATATTTAAGATTAAGTCTTATGTATTAATTGCAAATTCTAATGAGTAATGTTTAATTTTTAATTAGATAGTAAATATTGATTTTCTACATTTTTTAATTTTCTGAAATCCTTCATTGTTTTGAAAGCAATTTTTAAAACAGTCGATTTTAAACTCATGAAATGAAAATTTATAGAGCAATAAAATATAGTGCGAAATTATACTCTGTACCAATGAATTTTTTGCATTTCCTTTCAGCTTGTAAATATTTATATGAGGATATATTTTAATATAAAAAAAATAATAATTTCTCTGAACAGTTCATTATATTCATTACTCTTATATTTTTAAAATGACATAGTCGAGGAAAATTATTTGAAGGCGTTTATTTGAAGTCGAGAAGTAAACATCACTCGAGTGTTCCCTTCTAAATTCAATATTTTTTCTCCCTTCTGATGCCGCTTCCATTAAAAAGTCGATTTGCTTAACATCAGTTGTTCCCAAGTAAAGACGAGACGAGTTCTCCAACGTTTTTTCTTTAATAATAAAACAGTAATATTCATTTAAGTGTCATGGAAAATCTTTATTATTGCATCGGTCTTTATTTTAAATTAAAAACATCATTGCCCTAACCTAATTATTATTTCCCGTGAATCATTTTAATTTTATTTGTAAGATATTTTTGAAGAAAACCTAAATCTATATAACGAAAAAACAAACTGTTTATTTCTTATTGAAATAATGTTCTTATTTAATTGGACCTAATAGTTAGAAATAACGAAACCTCTTTCTGCTATTGATCTATATTCACAGTTGGTGTCTAATTCTAATTGGGCATGTTCAGTTTTCTTTTTATTGGACAGAATATCTATATATAAATACGGCAACACATTTTCTGTTATGCACTTTTACCTGTGTTAACGTGGACGAATACGCATAAAACTTATATGATTGGAAAGTTCCTGTGCTCTAGATGTGCACAATATATTTTGTTTGCGTATTTGTTCACGTTAATACAGGTAAAAAGCGTTTCAAAAAAGGTAGCATTAAGGAACAGGTTGTGCACCATATTTGTCAACGCATGTAGCATTGTCTTTTTTATTGTTTTTTTTAATAATAAATATCAAATTAACTCAAATCAATGTTGATGACAAAAAATTTTAATTGTTGTATTGTTGATGTTCTTTTGAAAGCATTTTATGTATTTTTCGTCGTTTTCTAAGCTATTTTAAGTTTTTTTCATATACTTTGAAAGTAATATTTTTTAAAATGAATACCAATTTTGAAGTTTTTGATTTCTATTTATTTTTTAAAAATTTTGTTAACACTCTTTCTTTAGTAACAAAAAAGTTATCGATTTTTGGTCCGAAACAGACCGTAATTTTCCACAGTGGGACAGGGGAGGGGGGGGGGGGACACAGAGTTAGGGAGGGACAATTTCAGTTCTCTCAAGTTCTCTCGAGGGGCTCCTTGGCTGCTGAATGATGAAAGCAAAGCTTTCGAAAAGCGCTTACAGACTCAGGTTGTATTTTTTCATTTTATTTTCGGTCTTTTTCTTTTTATGTTTGTTCAATTCCTGTTTCGTTGTGGAAAAAGAGTTTTACTTGATTCTTAAGTTAATCAAGCACTTTAAAATTAAATTGTAGTCATTGTTGAAGAGCACTTGAGCAATTTGTCCATTATGAATAAAATTCGCTAAATAGTAAAAGCAAACATAGTAGTGGAGGACTCTGGTATTCATTTCAGGACCTAAATGAATCATTGCCTTTTGTTTTCTGGATATGATAACAAATTATAGCGCAAATATAATTCTTTAAACTGTAGAACCACAATTTGAATCTGATTGCGTAATTTTGTTTTAAGCTTACGAAAATTTAATGTTCACATTTTTTTTTAAATTTGAAGTCCGCAGCCGATCTGAGAAGAAAAGATTTTCGGCTATTCCCTACAATTTAATATGCAGCAATTTTCTCAACTTATGAGTAAACACAAACTGTAGATGTATAAGAACAAAACAAATCAGGAAAATCAGGACGAGGTCCTTGGAGGATTTAAAATTTTAATAACCCGCAAAATTAGCTGACATTTGAATTTCTCCCTGCCCTTGGGGTGCAGCGCCTAATTAAAAACCTTATGGAATATGCACTTGCTTTAAGGCGCATGCAATTCTCACTAATGAGGCAGTCACGAAGAATCGTGCAAGGTCAAAAAAGTTATCGATTTTTGGTCCGAAACAGACCGTAATTTTCCACAGTGGGACAGGGGAGGGGGGGGGGGGACACAGAGTTAGGGAGGGACAATTTCAGTTCTCTCAAGTTCTCTCGAGGGGCTCCTTGGCTGCTGAATGATGAAAGCAAAGCTTTCGAAAAGCGCTTACAGATTGTAGAAAGCTCCGAATCGTGTCGATGTTTTGAAAGAGCATATAATTTAAGATAATTTCGAAATTTTGACTTAGTCCCCCGTCGTGCTCTTATCTCCGAAACTAATGGACGTACATGCGCATAAATTGGTCCAATTAACGGGCTAATAACATATCACTCGACCTAGTGTTTTGTTGGAAATTGCATTTGAAGTTTCTCTATTTTGTCAAGGTAGTTGAATACTTGTACGTAAGTTCTCTATGGTAGGGAGAAACTGGTTTGAGATATCGAATGTTGTACTATTTTAGGCGCCTCCAGAGAGAAAACATCTTAAGATACATATTTCAGATAAGTTTTCAATAGTGCAGAAAAACCAAGATGAGATTTTATATGTAAAAACTAAAAACAAGATTAAGAGTGTCATAATTAATCTTAGGGGTGGCCTGGTGGGCTTTCACTGAACACACAACTTCAGGGAAGTTAAGTAACATCAGCCACGGCTAGCCACTGGATGGGCGACCATCATACAGCATTCGTTAATCTAGGTTCATCCAGGGACCCAACTCGTCGACCTCTGGCCATACAGGCCCTGGGTAGACGTATTGGATTACAATTAATAAATAAAATTAAAATAAAATTAAAAATTAAATTAAATAATTAAGAAGCAAGGAAAAAATATCTACAATATTGGCACCGTAGAAATGGATAGACAGGGACAGCCGGAGGATGAGATTGTGTTTATGGCTGACAGCTTGGTGGAGAGGTTGCTCTTTGCTGACGACCTTGTCCTCCTTAGGTCTTCGCACCAACCTTCAGCATTCACTAGATCGGTTTGCACCCATGTGTGAAGAGGCTGGGATGAAAATCTATCTAGTTAAGACTGAGGTTCTGGTTCTTTCGAGACAGCCTGCCTTGTGCGCTCTCCATGTTAGAGGAGTCCCATTGAGACAGGTGGAGAAGTTCAAGTATCTCGGGACTGCATTCGCGAGCGATGGGCGGCAGGATAGAGAATTGGATGCTCAGATCGGTGCAGCAAGTTGCGTCAGACGCGAACTATTGCGATCTGTGGTAATGAAACGTGAGCTAGGAAAGAAAACCAAGCTCCCTGTTTTCAAATCTTTGTCCACATTCTCACCTATGGTCATGAGTCTTGGGGTAATGACCGAAAGAGTGCGATTGCGGGTACAAGCAGCCGAAATGAGATTCCTGAGAGGTGTGGCAGGTTTTACCCTACTAGATAGAGTTTACCCTACTAGATAGAGCTTACAGTAACACAATTTTACCCCTTAAAGGGATCTTTAGGTGTTGACTTCCACATCGCTGGAAACGGATTATTCACAATGCTGGAAACTACATTGAAGGACAGTAAAACTTCGAACCAGCTATTTCTTTTGTATCAGCTGTAAAAAACAGTTGCCACTATTAAAGTCCCAACCCTCGTATTTGCTGTTCATGTGTTCAGATATTGCAAAATTTCATCAAACAAAAACCCCGAGCAACGCCGGGTATATCAGCTAGTATGCAAATAAATACCATTTGTGTTACTGCGTCATGTATGACGGATTTTCGTAATATATTTTTATTATATAATAAATGATAAGCGCATCATTTGAATCATCTGTAGTGTAAAATTTGTCTCATTTGGAGCAGTAGAACGCACTCTAGAGCTATCTGAAGTGGGGGAACTTATTTCTCGTTAACCCTGTACATGTATGTACAATGCGGTTGTTGCTAAATAGAGGGTGAACATAAATGATTGAAGCGATTTCATAATTCATTGTAGGTGTATTATTTAACATATCACGAAACTTTACAAGTACATACAGAAACTCACCAACTTTAAAAAAAAAATTGCCCAGCAAACGTTTGTCCGCGCTTGCAGCCGCTTAACGGCTACAGTTGTAAAATTGATGGATGGTGTCGAAAATGATGATCAAGAAAGCTGCCGTGGCCTCCACGCTCCCCTCACTTAACCCCTTGTGATTTCTTTTTATGGGTATATGTGAACGATTCAGTGTTTGTGCTGCCATTATCGACTGATCTCCCAGAACTGCGGACTCGTTTGGGATAAACTCGTTTACAGACTTTATATCTGTAAAGTCACTAAAGAGGCACATACAGAGCACCTATAATATGACAAAAACTTGGTGAGTTGCTCTATGTAATTGTAAAGGTTCCTCCTAATATGCTAAATGGTCCACCTACAATAAGTTTATGAAACTGCTTCAATCATTTGTGTTCACCCCGTATTTTCAGGTGCTTAGTTTCCAGGATAGAGCTTGTAATGAATATATCATATCTTTCTCCAAGCAATAGAGTGCTTATGACTCAAAAATTTAGAACAGATTATCTATGCAGATTCATTTCAATTTCTTTTAATCAGTTAATTAATTCATCACGTTCATCTCTCTAAATCTGCCCTGTTGTGACCTTTTCTGTCACTGCAATTTTTTCATATCATACCCGTTTTCTATAGGGGAGAGTGGGCCACCATGAGACATGGGCCACTATGAGACATTGTTTTTTTTAACTAAAATTTGAGTTTTTTTGAGACAGCAATGCCATCTCATGATGGCCATAGTAACTTCATTTCCCGTGATTCAATTCAAATTTGTGTTGCTGTATTGGAAGCATGGTTTCACGATTGACTTTGGCTGACAAATACGTGACATTTTTTTCTCGTCGACACATCAAACACAGATTGAACACAAACTATCGTTTCTGTAGGTAAGTTTCTACAATAGTTTACATTCATATGGTATGCATTATCATTGATGAAAACGATGTCTGAACCAGTCTTTCTGTATTTGAGTTTCACTTTCTCTTATGATAAAATGTAATCTGGGCCACCATGAGACGGGTTAGTTGGGCCTCCATGAGACAAGTCTCATTGAGGCCCAGCCCCACAATTGGTTAGCCTATATTCAAAGAAGACAACCACTAAAGAGTTGTATTGTCACGGACACACCAGAAAAAGAAAAGATTAGAAAACGAAAGCTGGAGAAAAAAAACAAAACCCCCTCCAAAAAGATGAAAAAAGATCAGAATCTCGAACCCAATGATGAAGACTTTTACATCGACGAAGATGATAAACTTCCTGTTGACACAAGCGGCTCGCTTGCCAAAGAACCTGAAGTGAATGATTTTTTCCTTGTTCAATTCTAGGGCAAAAAAAAAGTCTTTTATGTTGGAAAAATCTTGTCCCCAAAAGACTCAGATGAAGACTTTGAAGTTTCTTTTTTAAGACGATCCATGAAGCAAGCAGATTCTTTTGTTTTTCCACGAATTGTTGATATGGCAAGTGTCTCAGATGAGGACATTAAGATGATTTTGCCCAAACCTAGGTTTCTTGGCAATACGAATCGGTTGAAAAAGTTCCTTACCTTTCACGTTAGCTTTGCTACATTAGATTTGCGATAATAATGTTAACAAAACATGATTCAAAGTGTTCTCTGCTGATTTAGAGTCTTCATTTACATGTTTAAGCTAGTTAAGGTTTTCTAAAAATAAACATTTTGTTAGTCTCATGGTGGCCAATGCAATGGGCCACGATGAGACTAGCTCGTCAAAAGTAAATAATTTTTTTTTTCTTACTTCACTGCCTACTAATAAAAAGTTGTTTTTACCTTTTGAATATTGTCGTGTTATGATCGTATAGAAAAATTTTCAATCAGTTTGTAATAAAAATAAACGAATTAAAAATTAAAATAAATTTTTGTCTCGTGGTGGCCCACTCTCCCCTACCCGTTTTTTCTCAATTTATTTATTTTTCTAATAATTTTATCAATCCTTCACAACATGGTTTTATGCCGAATCGTAATGTAGATACAGCATGCCATGACCTTATAGAGTTTTCATCAGCCGAAATGTCGGCAAATAAATTTGTTGCTTCGCTCTTTATAGATTACGCCAAAGCCTTCGTTTCTATCCCACTCCCTTTGCTGTTTTTTAAATTACCTGTTTTCTTCAATATTCGAGGTCTTCCCCTTAATTGGTTGACTGAGTTGCTAACCGACCGTCGTTATTTTCTGTTCCTTTCCGATAAAACATCATCGATCATCTAGTAAGGAATCAAGGTGTACCTCAGAGATCTATTCTCTCGCCTCTTCTTTTCAACTTGTTTTCAATGATTTAACTATGGTCCTATCTCCTATACCCTCGATACTGTATGCAGACGATGTCACCTTTCTATTTCCCGACCCAAATATCACTCAAATTATTTCCACAATTAATCACCTGTTAACTAACTTAAAACTATGGAATTCTGCCAATTCGCTTACACTTAATGTCAAGAAAACTAAATTCATGTTTTTCTATCAACGAAATAAACGTAATACTCCTATTAATCCTCCCATCTGTTGCGGTCCCTATCTTATTAATACTACTAAGTCATTTAAATATTTAGGCCTTACTTTGTCTCACAACTTAACTTGGGATATGCACGTCGATAATTTACTCATAAAACTAAAGAAAATCAAGGGGTGATTTCTGTACATCAAAAGTTTAGGGACGTCAGCATTTCTGCGACGCAGGCTTCAGATAACAGGAATTAGTAAGCGGTGATATCCTCTTTTGCTCTAATTATAACTTCCACCCTCCCAGGAAGACTTTCCACCAGAAAAGGTCCATCCCAAACAATTTCCACAATGTTGGCAGTTGCACAGTTGTCCAAGATGTCTCGATAAGCAACACCATTCATCGTTCCTTTAACAGAAACAAGCTGGACCAGTATGAAAAAGAGCCCCATACCATGAAGCCACCTCCTCCAAACTTCACAGTGCAGTGAGCACTAAATACACACGTAGGAAACGTTCTCGGGCATCCGCTAAACACAACTTCGTCCATCCGATTGCTAGAGTGTATAGCGTGATTCATCAATCCATAGTTTACACTTCCATTGTTCCATGCTTCAGTTTCTGTGAGTTTTACACCATTCCAAACGTCGCCTGGAATTGTTATCAGTGATGAAGGGCTTGGGAGCAGCAGCACGACCGTGGATACCCAGGGAATGGAGTTCCTGACAAATGGTGATTGTGCTATCTACACAGGAAGCAGAAGTTCTAAACTCTGTAACAATCATTTCAGCGAAAGACCTTCGACTGCTCCGGGTCACTCATGCAAGCACTCGACGATCTCTATCAGAGACTTTCAATAGGGAGACATGTCATTTACTTAATTTTCATGTAATACAGGCTCTTAGGTGTTTCATTGGATATGTTAAGATGGCGCTGTAACGAAGACGACGACGTCATGGTTTCGATTATAAGTTTCGCTAGATGTTCAAAGTTTAGTAACGATCAAATCGACGAGCGAAAACCATCATAGAACTTGTCAGATTGTTTTACTAAGGTATGTCTGATCAGCGGTGTGCTGCAAAATTTTGTGTCCATCGTCGTGGTGTAAAGCACCTTTCGTTCTTTAGATTTCAAAATGAGTCTGAGAGGTACGTTTATTTACAGTAAATATCTAATTTCTAAATTGTTAACTTCCATAGTGCCTAACAACAATCCAACTTTCATTTTTTCCAACACACGAAAAAACACTGATTGTTAAAATCCAATATATCGTTAAAAGCCAAAAATATATTGTCATCATAATTTTTTACTATACTAGCTATATCGATTATTTTAAAAAATGCGCCAAAAATTTTAAAAAATCAAATTAAATCGTAAATAAGCAATTTTACCTATTATAAATTATGAAATTCATTTCATTATGTTTATGATTCTTTTTTTTTTTAATTTTAATAAAGATAGTAAAAATCCAAATAAAAATCTTTTGAAATTGATTAACGAAATTTTTCCAAAATAAATCAATTCGTGTTTTTTCATTTTATGATATTCATTACAAATGCATAACAAATGCTGTCGTTAACTTAAAGCTTTATATATTTTTGACATTGTTAGGTGCAAAATATGATTAACAGCCTATGGAAGAAGCGACCTGCTTACTGAAACTTTTGAAAAATTCAGTAAAAACTGCGTACTATGTGCAACACACATTTCACAAATGAACAATTTTATAACGCCAGCAAGAGAAGCCGTCTATTAAATCAGCAGTTCTCGCCATTTTTACAAGAACATAGAAAACATCAACTCATGGTGCACTATCCATTTCACAGCACCATGAACCTTCACCATCCACTTCACAATACCAAGAACAGACCATCAATGCCCCTTCCGCTCTTTGTACATCAGAAGTGCACTATGAATCATCCCAAGATGATCCCAAAGAGTGAGGAAGAAAAGATAGCAAGTGTAAAAGAAAATTACCATTTCTCAACACACCACCAAAAAAGCAGAAAAAAACAAACAGCAAGAGAACTAACTGCCACCCCGTAAAAAGCGACTACGAATGAAGCTAAATAAATACAGAGTAAGTTTACAAAGAGCCAGAAAACAATTAACTGAAATGCAGGCAAAGTTTATATAACAGTGTTATAATTATCTGTAGTTGATATTCGAGATTTCTGTAGTGATTACATTTTCACTGTTTGTACTTCTTCCTGATCGATTGTTTGTCTTTTATAAATTTGTTTGTACATGTGAGATTCATTAGCATTGTATATTTCATTTTTCGCATAGTTCAATTTTATCATCTTTAAATTCTGATAATGGGAATTATAAAATACACATTAGGAATTATGTGGATATTTTTGCATAATAAATGCACATAAAGCAATATTTATAAAATCTATTTAGCAATTTAAGTTTTAACAGGAATAGATGAGTTTGTACTTTTGTGAAAATTATTTTCAACACAAAATAAAATTGCTTGAAATTTAAAATGTTTTTTTGCCGTTTGTTTAAATATAAAGTTTCCAGAAAATAATTTTAAAATTAAAAACGTAAGTAAAAAATAATGTTAAACTGAAAAAACTTTGTACAACGAAAGTTTTACTCGGCGTGTTCAGTTAAATTTCCGATTTCAGTTGTTAGACATTGCAACAATGTCTAACAACTGAAATCGGAAATTTAACTAGACACGCCCAGGTTTTACTGTGACGTCAATAATGCCTTGCCTCAAAGTTACTATTGCGTCATTCATGGATAGCCTGAGTGTTTCACTGCAAATGTTCAGAGGGCGCCTATTAACAGGGAATTCTATTCTATTTTCGCCTATTCTATGGGAAAATAATGAAATGGCATGTCTCTCTATTGAAAGTCTCTGATCTCTATCTACCATTTCCTTAGGTCTGCCAGTTCGTGGTTGCACTGTTCCTACTCCCTGGAAATGCTCCAATCACATTGCCTATAGTTGTACGGGATAAGTGTAGAATAGTGGAAATCTCACGAACTGACTTGTTGCACAAGTGGCATCCTATGATAGTTCCATGTTGGAAATCGCTGAGCCTCTTTGAACGACCCATATCTAAATAATACGAAGCAGATATGTGTCTAAAGGTGTGTGACGCTATTTAAATAATTTACATCTCATTGTCATGCGACATTTATCACATTCCAGTATATATGAGGGCATCCCTAAACTTTTGATCAAATTAATAATAATTATTATGTAAATCTCATAAAAATATGTATTTATAATAGCGAATGTATGTAAATTTTTCCTAAAACGTCCTCTACCAAAAAAAACCCCAAAAAACAAACAAACAAACAAACCATCGTTTTATCTTTTCGAAAAAATATGTTAAAATACTATACAATAATATCACTTAAAATTATGAAATACTTCATATACTATTGTTTAATAAAAATTTGACTTTTTTAAATATCTATAATAAAGTAGGCATGTAGATCATATACACTGAGTGAGCATATTATTATGACCACCCTGTCAGTATCTCGTTGGGCCACCTTTTGCCTTAAATACTGCGGTGATTCTTCGTGGCATTGATTCCACGAGATGTTGGAAAATGGTGGGAGGAATCTGACACCATGCCTGATGGATAGCAGTGTCTAGTTGTGCTAGATTGGACGGAGGTGGATCCAGCCGTCTGATGGTTCGTTCGACTTCGTCCCACAAATGCTCAATTGGAATGAGATCTGGGGATTGTGGAGGCCAGCGAAGTAAGGTAAAGTCCCCCTCATGTTCCTGGAACCACAGCTGCTCAATACGAGCTCTGTAGCATGGCCCATTGTCTTGCTGGAATTAGCCATCTCCATTGGGGTACGCCATCAACATAACAGGGTGGACTTGATCGGCGACGATATGGAGGTATGCTGTGCCATCCAGACGTTGTTCAACACGTATTAACGGACCCAACGCATGCCAGGAAAACATTCCCCGCACCGATCTGAAGGGTCGTACTCATGCATGCGGGGTCCATGCTTTCGTGCTGTTTCCGCCAGATTCTCACGCGGCCGTCTGCATGATGTAACTGGAATCGTGACTCGTCAGACAACATGATTTGTTTCCACTGCTCGATAGTCCAGTCCTTGTGCTCCTGAGCGAATTGGAGTCGTTTCCGCTTGTTGGCTTCCGTATCCCATGCGATGCAGTGTGCGGCGGACAGTGCATTCAGAGACCGTTTTGGAGGACGCCTGATTAAGGCCAGCAGTGATTTGATGCACAGTTGCCCTCCTGTTATCCTTTACCAGTCGTGACAGTCTCCGTCCTGTCCGATCATCAACCATCCGCGGACGGCCACAACGCGAACGTTCAGACCCCGTCTTCCGGCTAACCGTCTAGTCTTTAAATACTTTAACGAGGACTGCTCTTGAGCACTCCACGAATGTTGCTGTTTCGCTGATACTCGCTCCATAGCTCCGAGCACCTACGATCATCCCGCGTTCGTAGGCAGTTAAATCGCGTCGTTTACCCATAGTTGAAGAATGGAACACGCCTACTGTTGTCGACGACACTCAGCTTCCCTTTTTACATTGGTCCGGCCCGCTAGCAACATTCTGACGACGTCCGTGCGAACATTTGCATAAACATATCAGATGGTCTTAATAATATGCTCACTCAGTGTAGAATATACAGTGTGTTTCTAAATTATCTCCCGTATTATACATGTTTAGTACTCAAAAACTATTACAGATTTTAACGTGATTTTTTTTTTATTCACAAAGAAAAGCTCAAAAAGTTTCTTAGCCTCCCGTGAGTTGATAATGAAACACGCGGTTGGCGCGTGGTACCATTGTTGGCGCGTTGTTTCATTTTTTGCAAGACGCAGTAAACAATAGCGAGTGTTCAAGAAAAAGCTCAATGCGTGTTATGTCTTGCAGAAAATAAGTCAATCATTGCAGTTCAGAGAATGTTTAAAAACAATGTTTAAAAAGGATCCTCCACACAGGCATCCTGTTATATGAAAATTTTTTAAACACAGGCAGCCTGTTACACAATAAGGGTGCTGGTAGACCTTCAGCGACACCACAGAGAATAGAAAAGGTCAGGAGGCGTTCGATCATAGTCCCCGTAAATCACTTCGCCAAGCGGCTCGTCAACTGGATATGCCAATGACATCCGTACATAAAATAGTGAAGCACCGCCTTCGTCTTACACCGTATAAAATCATGAACTGAATCCAGATGACCGACCGAAGCTCAAGAAGTTTGCTCCAAAAAATCGACAATGATCCCACCTTCCTTGAGGACATTTTGTTTTCTGACGAGGCAACATTCCATACTTCCGGAGCAGTAAACCGACACAACTGCCGTATTTGGGGCTCACAAAATCCCCATGTTCTAAGGGAGCATATACGCGACAGCCCAAAGGTTAGTGTTTGGTGCGGTTTAACGCATGATCGAGTAATCGGACCTTTCTTTTTCGCTGAAGACACCATTACCGCTGCAATCTAACTAGATAGAACTACCTGATTCCACAGGTGGAAGAACTGCAGGCCAACATAGTCTACCTACAAGATGGAGCACTTCTTTACTGGGGCCTGCAAGTTAGGCAGTACCTTGTTACGAACTTTCCAGACGATGGATTGGAAGGGATGGGCCAATCCCTTGGCCCCCTTGCTCACCCGATGCGAACCCTCTGGATTTTTTCTTCTGGGGATATGTGAAAGACAGAATAATTGAAATAATCGCTGAAATCACCCCCGACATGCTAGCTCGAATATGGGAGGAAATCGAGTTTCGCTTTGACGTCCTTCACGCCATAAATGGGGGCGACATTGAAATTTATTAAGGCATGCTAAGAAACTTTTTGAGTTTTTCTTTGTGAATAAAAAGATTACGTTAAAATCTGTACTCCCAATTTACAAATCTGGTGATAAGTACGATGTTACTAACTATAGACCCATAACTATTCAATCGGTAATCCCAAAGATGTTTGAATCCATTGTCCTGAACAAAATCCAACACTTGTTTAAACAAATTATTCCTGAACAACATGGATTTGTCACTGGGAGATCTACTACTAACTTGCTGTTGTATGAAAAATACATATTTGACAGCTTATATGCCTTAAGACAGGTTGATGCCATATATACTGATTTTGCCAAAGCTTTTGATAGAGTTGATCATGCCATTCTGCACAGCAAACTAAAAGCCCTTGGCATCAGTGATCCCTTCTATCTTGGATTCATAGTTTCATCACCCATCGTCGCTCATACGTCAAAATTAAGGACACTATTTCTACCCCCTTTCTTACCACTAATGGTGTGCCTCAAGGCTCCCATCTTGGACCGCTACTGTTTCTTTTGTTCATCAACGGCATTGCTGAGTCAATCAACGGTATCCCTTTCCTTCTCTTTGCTGATAACCTAAAAATTTTTCTCACTGTTAAGGATCAGTTTGACTGCATATTATTGCAAAACGCACTCGATACCATTTCCTCATGGTGTTCCCAAAATAATATGACTTTAAATTCTGACAAATGTAAATTAGTTTCATTCTGCAGAAATTATCATCCTCTCCCCTTTACTTATAAAATTAATAATGTGCCTCTAAAAAGGGTTTTTCAGATTAATGATTTTGGAATCACCCTCGATTCAAAAATGTCATTTAACCCTCACATTAACAATATAGTTAGGAGATCTTACAAAACATTGGGCTTCATCAATCGGCAAACGAACCTCTTCAGTGATACTAAGTCCCTAAAAACCTTGTACACTGCTCTAGTCCGACCTATCTTAGACTATGCAGCTCCAACGTGGTCTCTATTCTAAAGTAAGCAAATTAATATCATAGAGTTTGTCCAAAACAGATTTCTCCGTATTCTATGGCGGAAATTTGACAATACCCAAACGCCCCTCAAATATGATGTTCTTCGGACCTGGATCAACCTCGACTCCCTTCAAAATCGTAGGATAAAAACAGACCTACTCCTGGGTCGAGTTTTTGGACTTGAGATTGCGGTTTAGTACGCATCGCTCATACGTCAAAATTGCCTAAGATCAGAGCAATTACCATTGGAAGGCTTTGATATTACGCAATTTTGACGTAGGAGTGATGCTTATTAAACCGCGATCTCATGTCCAAAAACTCGCCCCTGGTCTGTGATATTATTCATTCTAAACTAGACTGTCCTCAACTACTCGAGTGTCTTCCCATCCGTGTACCCACTCAGAGAACAAAGTCTCCCTTTCTCTTCCACCTTGAAAACACTTCCAACAGTAGTAACTTCATGTACAACTCCCCCTTTAAAAGGCTTCTACGTCAAGCCAATGTTTTTCTTGCCAACTTTGATGTTTTCCACAATAGTAGACCAAAGTTGAAAACATTGTCCTTATAATCTTATTTTTTTACATTACTTTATATGTTACCTAATACTATACAATGGTTTTTGTAAATGGTTTTCCCGTATAGATTCAATAAAAAAAATTAAAAAAAAAAGTTTTAGTAATAAACATGTATAATACGGGTGATAATTTAGAAACACCCTGTATTATTGTAGAAGGCTTATATAATTCTAAATAATTAGGGAAGTTTGATTTTTGTTAGTTTTGGAGGGCAATCCTCTGTTTTTGAAAAGTTTTTGAGAAGAAATTTTGAGAAGTACGATTTTAAATAAACGAATATCCTGAAAGTGAGATCATCCTACTTCAGAGTCATGAATAAATAAGCTCAGAGTCTTAAAGAATTAATATTATCCATTTAAAAAAATTACAACGAGAAGTAGCGAAGAAATACGAGCAAAATACTAATTTTCGAAATTGCTTTTAGCAGAACTGCGATGTTGAATTAAATGTCGCAACCTAGCAACTCAGTTAGCTAAACATTCTTTTTAATTTCGACTAAAAGCTATTCCACGATGTCACAATTACTTCAATCTTGTGTATAACGTTCGTTGCACACTAATATGATTGCCGTTAAGGGTGAAACAAATAATTATTTAAGGCAGTTAAAAAAGTTTAATAATGACTCCGTGCTTGTATTCTCTATTCATTTTAACCTTCTATAAAATTAAATCAATATATAGGAGTCTGCTTATTTTGATAATAACAGTCTTATTTAAAGAGATAAGCTTACAGGTGGAGATCGATAAACTCACGGCCTTTAAATTAATCAGAAATAAATATCAAAAGAAATCATTAATCAAGACTCAGAAAATTTTAAATTTCTGAACTTTTGTGTTCTGCATCAGTTTCATCTGTAACCATCAATGTTAGCAGGAATTTATGGCTACTGCTAAATTCATTATCATCATTAGGCATTACTGATAGAGGAAATAATATGTATTACATTTACATCGAGTCTGCTTATAATATAGCGAAAAGAATAAAATTAAAATGCATCCTAAAAAACGAAATATAGATTTATGAAAAATAATAATTCAATATATAATTGATATCTCGAGATCAAAATTATCCCTAATCTTAGTTTAATGGTAAATTAGTTTAGCCGCTCAAAGCCTTTATACATGGTAAATGCTTGTTTATCTAATGAAACTATCATTCATTTACTGTAGTTGCTGTAATGAAAGTATATATAGGCAAAATTTTTCGATTTAACTTTATATTTTTGCCGTTTAAATTTTCCCACGAATGATGGGAAATGATGTTCAACGGACACAGCGCTATTTTGGTCAATTCAAATCGATGTTATGTGTAAATTTATTATTACATTTTTTAAATCTACAATTTTAATTGAAAGCAAACAGTATTTTTATTATTTTTAATTCCCAATATGATATACGATAAATTATAAATTTTTCTTTAATTCTTAAAAGTATGTGTGATTACATAAATATTTTGATGGTCTGTAGTTTGGAATCAATATTTTTGTAGAATCGTGAATCTTTGATTCTGACCAACATAATGGTTTAATTATTTATTTGACGTTCTTTTCAAAACTTAATTCGATTAATTATTTTCATATATTCACTGTTATATGGACGAATTTTTTTAACCTAATTGTTGCTTTGTCTAATTCGTTTAATTTCGGAGGATAAAATGAATCAATTTTAGGGAAGATACATCCCGGAATATTTTAAAAATTGTGGGAATTTGTGACAACAAAATTATCAACAAGGAGCTTTAGCTATCAAATACTTTATATTGGATGCCTACATAGTAATAGAAATGTATAGGAGGGTACTTATTCTTGCTCTGCTGTATTTTCTTATGTAAAGAAAATTTTTTTTCTTTAAATGTTCAGAGTCTCTACTTTGACAATTCGAATAGAAACATGAAAAAACACTACAGTAAAAACATTGCAATAGATTTAATTATGTCTAGAAGTTGCATAATGGTCAGGATTGCTGAGTAAATCGAGAAATGAAAGGATCCAGGAATAACAATACGGTAGAAATTTAATGATCTACCATATTGCTATTAAATTTCTCGAGATTTAATTACTCTCAAAATCATTGCTGCACGGATACGAATATAGATATTTTATAAACAATTTCTTATAATTTGAAGAATAATTTAATTAATCCGAAATTAAAAATTGTTATTCGTTAATTCTTTAATAAATTGGGTACCTATCAATTTGATGGGGCATTTGATTTTACCATATTTATGAAATTTTAATAATAAGTTTAGAATGCCTTTTTCACTTATTTTAAAGTCTAAAACTGTGATAATGAGATAATAGTATTATACAGATGCCTTAAAAAAATATTATTTAGGATTTTAATCGCCTACAAAAACTTTTTATGTAAATATAATAACGATTATTTAACACGGCTGAAATTAAATTTATAACACTTCCAGCTAAAACATTATCGAAAAATATGAAACTTTATTAATCTTGAAAAGGAAACCGATCCAAAGTAAGAACGTAAGTACAGAATGAGGGTACATGTTTTCTATTAGATATCGTGAATTTTCAAAGATTACGTGATTTAAATTAATTACATGAAATCAAAAAAGTAAATAATTATTTTAGTTGGAAATCTTGATTCAAGAAATTAGATGCAGAAATTGTTAGTTTGTATTCTACAATGAATTTAAGCGATTTTACACGATAAGGGTTAATTAATGAATAGTAAGTATGTTTTATATTTTATGAAGTAGCTCATAGATCTATGCGCATTTATGTAAATTTACAAGCGTAAAAGAAAGAAATTTCTGAGTGTTATGAGCAAATTCCTTATATGATTTTACTTCAATTTAGTGTCACTATATTAAGCTAAATTTACAAGAAAATATCATGCGCCACAATTTGATATAAGACATTTAATAAAATGATGATGTTTGTTTGTAGTTGCCTTTAATAAAAATAGAGGCTTAGCAACCATAAGCAAATATAAAGTTTCCGTAAGGCAGGTATAAGAAAGAAAATAATTTGCAATTGTCATTACAGTTGTAACAAAGAACTTTTTAGCATTTTACTTCACCCTTTTCAGTCCATGAATTTCAATAGGATCCTCGAAGCGAATAGAAGAACTAGTCCGACAGAAACGGCAGTTGTGTCGGGACCAACGGTTCTCGCAGCGTTGCAGCCGTCCTTTTCGCAGGTGAAGGAACAGTTCTTCCAGCCGTTTTCGTCGACTGGGCGGCAATATTTGAAGTAAGCAGACCGGCTGCAATCACGAATGGTAAGCTCCTCTTGAGTTTTCTCATTCGTGTTGACGTGTTTGATGCAGAAAGGGCCGAATATGCTACAGTCTTCGGGCTTGGGAGGATCTTTAGGGCAGCCGACAGCTGGATTTCCACATTTCACGCATTTCAAAGCAAAAGAAATTGGGAGAAACATAGTAAAAACTGCAATTATTAATACGAAACAGAGTTTGCAGGTGAACATAATTTATAAATGTTTTTTTCTCAAGTTCAAAAAAGTTCCGAATAATATATTTGATAGTCTAAAAGCGCTTCTACTTTTAGTATCTGTTCGACAAGATTTTACTTGATTCAATCAATTAAACGTGCTTAATAGTTTTCTATCAAGGAAAGGATTATCTTTCCGTTAAGTTAAGAACAGCAAAGAAGAGTGATAGCAATTTTCAAATGAAACGGAGCTGAAAAACTTCTGTAATATCCATAGAAACGAGATACATTCAGTTCCTATGGTGATTTAAGTTTTTAGAATATTTGCTATAAGATTATTTTGATTTAAAAATGTTTTAAATTTATCGTGCATCTAATCGTTTTCGGAGACAATTTCAAATAAAAATTATTTTTAGCCAACAAAGAAGTTTCCAGTGAAATTCATGCGACTCTTTTTTTCTTTTTTTTTTAATTTTAACTTTGTAATGTACGTATCGTACTTCAACTTCATTTGAATTATCTATTCTAATAATAAATATTTTAAACTTAAATTTTAAGAATTTATTACTTTAAGAACATAAAATGACATTATATGACAAATATTTGTCCAGAGAAAGACTGCAAAATATATCGCATTTGACAACTGATGTCTTGACAAAACACTAGTTTATTTTTAATCGATCTTTTAAAAACGTTTATCGCCTTAATTAAAACAAAAACAAAATAAAAAGTTATATTTTTTTATAAAAACGTAAATGCCAGTATTTATTACAGATAATGAGATAAATACGAGGAGTAACTTACCACAGTGGAAAAGTCTTTCACAGTCGCATATTAATAGTTCGTAAAAAAGTACATATACGTAGAATTATTATAAAGTGATGTTTATACCTTTGTCAATGAATTTGTTATTTCTCTATAAACAAAGTAAGAGCATAAGATTACCGGTGCCGATGATGGCAGGGCAAATTTATCTTGTAATCATCAACTCATTGATCGTTATGTTTCTCCTCTCTTGCTCTCTCGTCCCTTATTGATTACTTAAGTTTCTCTAACCTCCATGCAGAATGAAGTCACCGTTTATACATCTACCAACCGCACCTACTTAAGTTGCATTTTGAACATATAACGTGACGAATCTCCTCCTCTTCGTCTAACAAATCAGAGGTAAAAGGCAGAGAAAGAGAAAAATGATATCAAAAATCGCATTCGACAATGATGAAGGAAATCTTCTGTTTGATCTTCAATTCGTGATTTTAAATCAAGAAATGCAAATGCGATGACAAATGATATTACATATAACTATTATCTATTACGTATAATATCTATATTAGCAAACATTGAAGCCATCCTTAATTAAAAACTGGTCATATTTTTATTTTACACTTAAAAGAAAAATGTTATTTAAAAAAATTAAACAAGTAGTGTTCGAATAAAACTATCACATTATGCAAATTTGAAATTTTGTATGAAAATTAATTGCGTGTATATGGTAAGTCATAAGGGAATATGTTGAAATGCGTGGGAATTCTCTGTAACCCAAAAGAGACTTGCGCAAAATATGAGAATGATTTTCATCACTGCAATTTTGGATATTCGCATGTAGGTAAAGAATATCGATGCAATACGTTTCTCGGAAGCTGATATTCCTCTTTGCAATTCTTGACTGTGGTCGAATTTATATGATAAAGCTCTGCATACCTAAATTTAGTTGTTTACTATAATCTGATTCCTTTGCTGCAGTATTTTCATTTGACTGCTCAGAAACTACAATTATAATTTCCTGAGTCATTTGCAGAATTTTAGTTTTATATCCGCTTCCTAGTTTACTTCTTAAACTACTTTATTCTTTATATCGTCGCATTGTATTTAGTAATATTGGCTTATTATGTAGAAGTATGTAATCCGAAATGGCTGCATAGACATTTTCCCGATATTTACAAAATATTTTACAGGCAAAGCAAGATTCGATGTCCGATATCTCAGTGAAAATGTATAAGGACTGTACAAATAAAACATAAACCGCGAAATAGCTGAATTGCTAGTTTAGTAGTAGGCCTATACCCTGTTCAGTATAGGAAGTGAATGCATGTCCAATTTAAATGTTCAGTTTCAACTGTTATGTTTTAATTTATTGTAACAATGCCGATAATTGACACGCCCATAATTTCTTACATTGAACAGGGTTGTGTCTATACGTAATCACTCATTTTGTAATTTTTTCTTTACTATCCATTTTATAGCAATATTGGAATATAATTTACCATAAGTCACCAGTCTAAATAAAAGTAATCACGATTTGCAGTGTCCTAATATCCTTATAACCTGTGAGGTCGCCGAACACATTGTGGAAAGTAACGACAACTTTTTATAAATCGGGGCAATCGGGATAGAATAACCGACATCGGGACAGATACCTGCCAAAATAATCGAAAATGCCAATAAAGGCAAACGGCAAAAAATCGGAATGTCTCGGTAAAATCAGGATATCTGGTCACCTTACCTTAAAGCCTTTTTCAGCAATCCGAAGATGAAAAAAAAATTACAGGAGGTCCGAACTCTCTATGGACGGCGGGCAAGGGCCTTCTAGCGAAAACAATGCAGGATATAATAGGCTGTTGCTAACGCCGCGTGAGATTTGGCGTTGTTGTGAAAAAAAATAATAATAATGCCACAGGGCAACTTTCCCGGGTGTCCGGCTTTACGAAGAGCCTCAAGATTACACTGTGCGGCATCAATACTATCACCCGTTTCAAAAATTCCAACAGCAACTTCATACGGTCCATTCCCATCGAATGAAATATTACGTTCAAAAAATTAACCTTTTCGAGTTTTTAGCGCATTTTCATTAGAAAGTACATATAGGATTGGTTTCAATTATAACATTAGAGAGAGAGAGTGAGTGTAGTGGACTATTGGAAGGCACGAATCTCACTGGTATTGTGAAAACGCGCGTACAGTTGATAACAGCGTTTATACCTACATGTATTTTATATTCCACTTTCGGCGTACTCTGTCGTTTATTGGGAAATTTACACGCACTGTATAAGTAATAGGAAATTGTTGAAACGGATGATTGCTAAACTGAAAAGACTGGTTGACTCAGTTTTGTTCTTCACTGTGCTCCTCTAAATAGCATCAAATTATAATGAACTCGTAACAACGCAAGAATGTTTAGGCGTTTGGGTTTTCATAATATATTGGATTGTCGGAAAATTCACGATGCATTTTTAAAATAGCGCTAGGTCATTTTTGGAATGAGGCCAACCAGAAAGACAGGCCCCGGCACTGAAAACTTACCCGATCAAACGAACCAAAAAAAATGAAACCACAAGGAGAATTGAAATACCGGATTGGTCTACCTAGCTATCTTCAGCGGTGAGAGCCAAAAGTAAAAAAGAAATTATAGCCTTAATGCTAAATAATAAATAGACAAGGGGGGGAGGGGCAAATTGCCAAGAATTTGATCAAAATAGGTCTAGCAAAAATATAACTTTCATTGTTTCCAACAAAAGAAAAAAATGCTGATTGTTGGAAAAAAAATCCAAGATGGAAACAATGAAGATTGCATTGTTGATCGACCTTTTGGTCAAGTGGCTTTTCAGTGCCAGGGCCTGCCTTTTTCGTTTGGAACTACTAGAGTCACTTGTATCTATGTTATTGCAATGTCATTTGACAGCTGAAGTTCTAGCTTCATTCTAAAAAAAAAAACTCAGCGATTTGAGTTTTGAATATTTTAAAACGAGTTGAAAAGGCAATACCAAACTGTATATTTTCGCCATATTTTACTGTTTTACTTCCGTAAAGGGAATAACTCGCGTTAAGCTTGTGAAAAGTTGCGTAAAGTTTACAGTGACAATGCTGCTCTACAAGAACATCAGTGCCAACGATGGTTCACAAAATTCCGTGCTGGTGATTTTGATCTCAACGACGCCTCTAAATGTACTGGTATTTTTAGAGGTGTCGTTTATTTCGAGCTCCTACCAAAAAAAAAAAAATTATTTGTTCAGGTTTCTTGTTCAATTTTTATTTTATTCCTGGGTTCTTGTGCCTCGTCCTTCTTTTCTTCTATAACCAAACTCCCATGAGCAACCAAACAATTCACGTGTATACTGTCGGCAATTAAACAGTTTGAACGAATCCATCATCCAGAAACGTTCAAAGCTCGTTAATCGTAAATGAGGTATGTTCCATCACGATTACGCGAGAGCACATACAAGTTTCTTCACCGGTCAAAAATTATTGGACCTTGGATGGGATATGTTACCATACTCATCAAACTCGCCTGATCTTGCGCCGTGAGACTTCCACTTGTTTCGTTCTCTTGAAAACTCCGTGCGTGGTATAACGTTCAATTCAGCTGAGGTTATAAATCAGCATCTTGTTCAGTTTTTCACTGATAAAAGCAGGTCCTTCTATGAGCGAGGAATTATGAAGCTCACTGAAAGATGGCAAAGGTTGTCGAACAAAACTGGCAATATATCACTGTTGATCTTAATTCTTTATTAAATAATTTAACTGTTATTGCTGTTCTCGCTGAATACTTTTTTTTTTAATTTGTACTTTGCCCCACTTCTGGCAGCATGTAGCAGCTGAACAATCTCGTGGTGCAAAGGTTTGAAATTCGTACAAGTAAATGATCTTTGAAAAACAGAAAAAATACCAATATAATGAATAATTAGAAGATTTTGATGGAAGGAATTTCCAGTCTTGGGAAAGAGGTACCCTCCCCCCTTTTTCCTTCTCTCTGAGGACTACGTCTCTTTAATGTAACCCTCTTATACGTTTAAAACATTCATCAGAAAATGAAATTATACAGTCTATAATAAATCTAAATTAATGATAATCAAAAAATAATGTCATCTGACTTATAACGATATTGTCTATTACGATAAGCCTGTCTGTAAAGATATTTTCCCCAGTCCTGGGAGATTTTCGTTAGATTTCGACAAATTTCAGGACCGTAAATATCCGAGGACGCAAATGCCCGGGGACAAAATAACCGGGACGCAATTATCCTGCTACCTTCGTGGGTACAAGTCGAGGATGGCTGTAGTCATCTAATGTCTTGTCTTCTGATAACGTGTCCGGACGTGACTACCAAGAGAGACGTCTCATTTCATTGCGATGGCCTTCTCGCTCAATGGTCACAATCCGGCCAATTGTATTTGAGTTGTCGTATCCGTTTTATGACGTTAAGCACCACGTTTGTTCTCGAATCCAAATGGTCCGATTTTTGTCCCTCTTTGAAAAATCTAGCATACATCGTTCCATGCTTCTTTGGATGGTTTGTAGTCGTTGGATGGCTTTGCTGTTTAATGAGGACTGGTAGCACATACTAATTGAAGACCTTCCTTTTCAGGCATAGGGACAGAACTTGAAAAAGCTAATTGAGTCCCTTACTGAAGTGTTAATAAATCATTTTGTAAGAATTAGAAGAAGTACAAAGTTACGTGTATCTTGGACAAGAAAACACTATGGATGGAAGTATTATGAACGAAATGAA
>JAHWFO010061155.1:1219324-1254896 GCA_023313115.1 Rhysida immarginata
TTCATTTCGTTCATAATACTTCCATCCATAGTGTTTTCTTGTCCAAGGTACACGTAACTTTGTACTTCTTCTAATTCTTACAAAATGATTTATTAACACTTCAGTAAGGGACTCAATTAACTT
This sequence comes from Rhysida immarginata, assembly GCA_023313115.1. Classification (NCBI taxonomy): domain Eukaryota; kingdom Metazoa; phylum Arthropoda; class Chilopoda; order Scolopendromorpha; family Scolopendridae; genus Rhysida; species Rhysida immarginata. The sequence goes on from JAHWFO010061155.1 coordinate 1,219,448, forward strand.
TTTCAAGTTCTGTGAGATTATAAGAAAGCGAAACAAAATAAACGGCTTTTCAAAAAGGTTAAAAGTAAATGATAACCTTTCTCTTCCACTAAGTTCCAAACCATGGCACATAAATTAAATAACTTTCCAAACACGAAAATTCCTACAAACGTAATGTAAACTGATATCTAAGAAAAACTTCATGGCTAACATGATTACAATTTAAATGGAAATGCTTTTTATCCCGTAGAGAAAATTCTATTTAACTTTTAAACGTTTTCAATTTAAATGCAAATGGGTAAATTATAAGCTCATGCACTCAGCTAAATTTCGTAATTTCACCCAAGAACTGCTTATTAAAGAAACAATATTTTAACTCTGTCACTGTCAAAAAAATATAGGATATCCTATAAGATATTTTTATTCTCGACATTTAGCCGTGAGTCACCCGTGCTTCCGAAGATGAGAGAGAAAAGAGAGAATGAGCTCGCGGGGAAGAGGAGTAAACACGAGACAAATAGACGCAGATCATCGGACCTTCCCTCGGAGAACGTGAGAATGACACGAGAGAGTTTTGCTAGAAGTAAACAGGTAGAAAAGCAAGCAGAGCATGTTTTAACTTCTCCGAGATAAGGACTCTCTCAACCATTAGAGAAACGGAAGCATGAAATTCCCGACAGATTCTATTGTGGTTAATTTTGTGTAGACACTTCAAGTAATGAGATTCGGGTAGTTCAGTACTCCATTCAGTGTTCGTTTTTTGCTACGCTTCACAATTATTTCTCTACTGTGTTTCTTAATTTACCCGTAAATTACAGAAAGATGCTAAAGCAATCAGTTTCCCTGGAGACTTTGAACAAGGAATCTCATCTATGGCACATTCCTATTTGGGTTAAATGGAATTTTCCTCGACGATATTGGCTGCTTAGAAAGCGCATAGATTGCTTACTGTTCCGCCTCAGCTTCGTATGCTTCGTTCATAAATATAGTCGAACCCACACATAATGAACACGGTTATAACGAAAAATCGGTTTTAGCGAAGTTAACTGAAATCCCCAACAGGTCCAGTGAAACTGTATAAATTTTCTACGGAATTTTATAACGAAATCTGATATAACGAAAATATATATATATATAAAGAATCATTTTATAGGCTATTATACAACTTTTGCTTAGAGGTAGCGAAATTTTGAAAAATAAGCATATTTTTCATGTCTAAATTTGGCATTGGGTTAGCTCACCTCGGTAGGAGCAGAGGGTGAAGAGAAGAGAAGCAGGAAACGGGAAGCACCTGCTCTGGAATACTGCTAAAGCCTAGCGAGACCTAAAAAAAACACATGTATAAGTATCTTCAACACATATCTGCGTTTCTGAGATTCAGCATTTTTGAAATGATGACCAAAAGATCCCGACACCAATATTAAGATCATAAAGGATGTAGAAGCTGGGAAGGAGAAAAAGGGACGAGTTGTTTTTATCATTAAAAAAAAATTGAAAAACATAAAAACAAAGAGTGTTTTTCCACACTTCTAATTAACTCATCAGCAAATTTTTCTTAATATTTGTATCGACAAATCTTGCAATCAATATTAAACCAACTTCCCGACAAGCTAGGGAGCTGAAACTTTATACACATACATGTATTCAATACCATTGACAATTCATGTTAACGGTGTTCAGAATCAATTTTTTGATTAATTTCAAAAAATTAAGGTACGAATCTATATCGTATAATTTTATATTTTAAATGGGCATTGGAGAAGTTTTGCAGATGAATTCAAAAGTTTCAATATTTTTTTTTCACTAAACAAGTAATGTAATTAATTACTAAGCGACATTTAGAAAGAATCAATAGATCTCAACCTGGATCGTGCTCTTGGTATCATATTTTTAATATTAAATCTTCCATAATTTTTAATTTAATTTCGAATTAAATCTTCCTGTCGTTCTCGACAAAAGTTCAAGGAGACATAAAAAACATTTCTAATATGTCATGCATATACGATTACAAAAAAAAAAAACTGTTGCATCCATAAAATACAACTTACATATGAAAATAAATGAATAAAAATTTAATGAGGCTTTCTAACGAATGACATATGCATATGCTACTTCTTTGTTGCGTCATAATCGATATGAAAATCTCTGTATTTTCGAATGCAAGGATCAGCGCTAGTTAGAATTCATGATTATATAACCAACTTGCTTCCTTACACCCATCCATCTTTGGAGCAGACACTGTTGTGACAACATTAAAGGAATTTCTTTGATTTCCAATAAGGAAACTTTAAAAATTAAGATTCGAAAATTAAAAGTTCTCTTTAGATTATGTTTCATTTATTTGTTTGATTTTCTTTATAAATTTGCTTTATGAAAAGGAACTTGTTTTGAAAGAATGTCTTAAGTATTTATGAGATGGGTATGGACACTAACGAATGATACATTTATCAATGGTTTTGTATGAATTTATTTCACTAGGTCGATAAGTTAATAATAATGTAGTCGAAGAGTGCAGGGCAAGTGCTCCTTATATATGTAGTGTTCTTTATTGAAAATAACTAAGTATAAGGAAAAGCATTGGTCAAACATTATCTTCGTACGAACGTCAAAATGGGCATAACGTACTCGACCATACGCGAACTAACTATGATATATTTTAATGAGACTAATTTTTTTTTCTTTGAATAAGGTTTCAGTTTATAACTCGTCTAATGCAAACAGAATTGGGTTTGAATGTGTTTATGGTTCCCTATAAACTTAACCGTGTGTATACATGCACTTAATGATTTTCTGTCGGTGCCCTTCAGTCCATGTCGTCTGCCTGACCACGCCTCAAACTGTTTGCTTTATGGAATAGTCTGTTAGAACCGCCACCATTACGCTGAACATTAATTTAAAACATCAATATTGAGTTCCATTTGTTTTCTAGGAGCTGTTCTAATCCTCATATAATTCGTCGCAAATAAAATTTAAAACTGAGAAGAAAATAGTAAATTGCAAAAAAATAAAGATATAATTTTAGAATAGATAAATTTTTATAAATGGTATCCTTTTATTTTTGGTAATTCTACTTAAACTCTTCCATGGTTTCGATGAATATATGTCCCAAAATAATTCGTGTCAAAAAAACACTTTTAATTTCGGAACTTCTTAAACAGCGACAATGTTTAAGGATTCTTACTAAATAGCGATTTAAAAAATGAAAAGTTCAAATCCCAATTCCCTCTACCGAAACACTACTGTATCAAAACAAAGCAGAACCTGTATATGTGAATCTAAAATGACTAACAATCTTTTGCTAGACTAAACTGAAATGAGAGATAAACATAACCTGTAATGATTCACAAAATGAAATTAAGTTTAAAACTGAAATCAATCGACTTAAGAATATCATACAAAGCTTAATCTATAGAGTTATATTTGAAATTTGTTGTTAACATACTTTAATAAAATTATGTTTTTAAAAAAAGATGTTTTTATGGAAATTTCTCTTCATTCTTGAGAGTTAACCCAAATAAATATTTTATAACTTTAAATTTTTAGCGAGCATTTTTTTAAAATGCTTTCAAATACATTCAAAATGCATGTCAAACAAGTAATATCCGCAAAACTTATAAAAACTAAAGATTACAGTGGATGGAATATGAATAACCACTGAAGGCAACCACTTTTTATTTCATATCTACTTAAAGATGTAAATAACAGGTTTGCTACTTCACATCGATGAACACTACATCGCTGGCCAAGACAGATGTTTTTTTTTATTCTTAGGGTTGACGATTACGGAATATTCCATAATTTTCTAAAAATAAATATTTCGTATTTATAACATTTCTCTGCATATATAGGGTTTTCCTAATTCCCTCCGGGGTTTTACCAACGGATTGTGCAAAAGCTATGATAGATAGAGCAAAAATACTCAAATCAACGGATACACAATCTCTCTACGTTTGTACCTACAATAGATCCCAAGGCGTGCCTGTAGTTCGGGCTGGCGAAACAGTAAGCAACAAATTTTGCGGCGTTCACTGGTGAAAAGAAGGCATTTTGCATCGTAGAATTCGCAAAATGTGAATATGTTGTGACTGTCCAACGACGAACAAAACTATTCATATGTGGTTGAAGAAATTCAAGGATATCCGGTTGTCTGTGACTGTCCAATTCGCGGCCAAGACCATCAGTTGGGACAATCGAGCAGGTGAGACAAGCATTCACTAGGAATCTGGAAAAAGTCAACAAATCGTGCAAAGATCTGGTGTACGTGCCCCCGATGCCACGTTCTATAGCAGAACTGCGAGACAGAATCATACACGCATTTGATGGTATCCATAGTGACTTGTTGGGACCTGTATAGCAGGAACTAGAATACAGGATTCACCCCCGCTGTGTCACCAAGGGTGTACATATCGAGCATCTGTAGGCAAGATCCACCACATACTTGGAAAGGTTGTGTATTTGTTGATATGAGTGTTTTTGCTGATCTGTCTTGGTTTTTGCACAGTCCATTGACAAAATCCCAGAGAGAATTATAAATAATCCTATACAATAAAGTAACAGAAATAACGTCGATTTCTCTTTCTTCAACGCTGCCTCGCCAGCTTGTTGCCGTCCACAAATGGTTGAAAGATGTCTGTTTTCTGACGTTTCTCGCGTCCGATGGAGCAAAAAACGTATTTCATCTGAGAAGGCAACCTTTTGCCATTCAGTGGATGTCCAGTATCGGCACTGTCGTGCAAATTCCAGCCTCTTTCGCCGATGCACAGTCTAACATTCGTGTGCTGTGGAGCAATACCGCCTAGAGAGAAAGCCTGCTCACGGAAAAATCATACATCGTTACATCACCGACGGTAGGGACAATTTCGGGCTTATTATTGGTAGAAATATGATCAGCAATACCCTACCGTAGGTGATGTAACAATATATGACGTTTTCGCGGTCAGGCTTTGAGTAGAGGTGGTGTTGTGCGGAGCAGCATACCCAGCAACGTTCGCTGAACTGACATTCAGGACACACTTGCGGTAGCCTCTGGATCATTTGGCCAGTAAATTGCCCCACTGTAGCACGTCGACAAATGTCAGATAGGAAAAGCATTCCGGCAACAAATGTTCGAATTGATGCCCCTCTTGAGTTAAAATATACGAGGGGAGATCAAAAAGTAAGTTGCACTAACTCGCCGCAGCAGCGCGCTGTGTGTCGCAATCTTGGGCAAAGCGGAGAAAGGGGCATTAACTGCGCAGACGTCGGATAGGACGGTTGCTGTGGTTTCCCGTCGTGTTTTGTGTGACTAGTGGGCTAAAAGCAATGGTGCGTCAACTGGATGTCCACTCCAAACTTGAGGTGCGAGCAGCAATCCGATTTCTATGGGCCAAACGGGTGAATTGCACGGACATTCATCGTGAAATCACTGCTGTATATGGAAATTGAGCGCCGGTGTGACTTTGTTGCACGATAACGCAACATCTCACAAGGCCCGCCAAACGTGCGAACTGTTGCAGCGATTCAAGTGGGAGGTTTGGAAACATCCTCCATATAGTGTTACGAGTATCAAAACAGAAAACAAAAGTATTTTGGAATAGAAGTTGGAGAAGGTTATCAAGAGATGGCGTTAGTGAGTTTTGGAGAGACAGGTGGACGAGACGAGAACAGAACGAGAGGAGAGGTGGAGTGAGTTTAGAAGGAACAGGTTGGAGGAGAGAAGAGTTTGAGACGGAATGTGAAGGATGAAAAAGAAAGCTCTGGCTATAGAAAAGAAAACTCGACTTTAGATGGATTAAGAGATAATTGCGAAGAAGCGAAGTCGAAGGTTGTTGGTATTAATTGTACTCGAAAATGGACTTGCGAAAATTCTAACTACACGCTTCAGGTTAGTAACCTTTTGAAATTGGCTAAATTTCCTCCAGCGTTACATAGTATACAGAAAGAACATTTGCCTGGCAAAAGTAATATTAATATTAGAAGAGCATTATCAGCAACTATAATGACGGATATGTATCATTATATGAATTGCCTCTCTCACCTCGCCCGAGTCGATGGTTAACTCGATGGCAGATAAATTCCTTCATAGAAAGAACTACTGAAGGAGACCTTACTTATGACGAGATAATCTTAAAGAAAATTAATACAGTAGGACATTTTCCCTGTACGATAAAAGGTTTCCTAGATAATGGAATGGGTTATTAACCAGCAATTGAATTGCATTATTGTGTTAATATCCGGAGCCAGGTTTCTACTAAGTTGACTTAAATATTTTTTGCAGTGTTTGAATATTCAAGCTATTGCTTATTGAAAGCTTGATGGAGTTATTGGCAGCAATCTTATATTTTTGTTTTAATGTTTGAATCTTATGTATGCTAAGATATCTTTTATTTATTGGCTTATGAATTATGAAGCAAAAGGATAGCATTACATATTGGATGGTCCGAATATTGTCATATTAAGAGTTGTATAAATTGCTTGATTGTAGGCGTTTATCCTAAGGATTGTTTTTGGCTTATTCCTATTTTAATTGGAGACATTCTTTTTATCTTTTCTTATCTCATCATCCAAGTCATTGCTGCTAGAGGACCAGTGTACACGTAAGGCGATTTAATTCGACATTCCGTTTTTCAACTTCAAAGTGAAAGTTTGGGAGTGCACTTCGCCAGCTAAAGAAGATATTCGGCTTAGAGCTTCAGTTTGTTATGGACCCAGATTCCGGCAGTAGCGGAAGAGGTTTCCCTACTAGATATGTAATTTATTTTCCACTGCGTATTGTTTTATAGAAGTTATAATTCATCAATTTAACTTAATCTGTTAATGCTAAGATTATTCACTTATCAATTCAATTTCAAAAAGAATGAATAATTCTGATGGAACTATCTATTGAGTTATATTTTACGAATAAAATTTAAATTCAATAAATTCATAAATTCATATTCTATTCTACCTCCACACATCTGTTTACTTACCACATTTAGTTTATTTTAATCGTAACATACAGTCCCGACTTAGCGCCATGCGACTTTCATCTTTTCGGTAAGCTCAAAACGGAACTCGGTGGACAACGATTTCGAAACGATGAGGAGGTGAAAGCTGCTGTCACCGTGTGGTTACAAAACGCTGGAGGAGATTTCTATGCATCCGGAATCGAAAAGTTGGTTGATCGTTCGGATAAATGTTTAGGGTCTTTTGGGGACTATGTGGAAAAGTGAACCTACATTGTATGCTGCTTTTGTATAGGTGGTGTAATAAATGGCCATACCGTGCAAGTGCAACTTTTTGATCTCCCCTCGTAGATGAGTATAGGTATACACTATATGATCACAAATATCCGGACACATGCACGTTTGCGCTCTAGCCACGATTTCATGGAAATCAATAGGGGGTTGCACATCCCTTTGCCCGAATAACAGCTTCCACCCTTCGGGGAAGACTTTCCACCAAATGTTGGTAGGTACTTTCCGGAATGTTCCTCCATTCCTCCCGAAGAGCGAGAATCAGTTCAGGTACAGAAGTTGGCCGATGTGATCTGGCCCGCAAGCGTCTTTCCAATTCATCCCACAGACTCTCTATAGGATTGAGGTCGGGACTTTGTGCCGGCCAACCCATTTCTTCGACCCCTGAGTCCGCAAACCGCTGCTGTACACGCCTCGCTTTGTGGCACGGAGCATTGTCGTGTTGGTAGAGAAATGGCCCGTTTCCGAAAAATTGCCACAACGTTGGAAGTGCACAGTTGTCCAAAACATTCAGATAACGCTCGGAGTTCATGATTCTTTGCACAGGAACGAGCTGACCCAGTCCGTACCATGAAAATGAGCCCCACACCATGACTCCTCCTCCTCCGAACTTGACTGTGGGCTCTGTGCACTCAGGTAAGAAGCGTTCTCCAGGTATGCGCCAAACCCAAACTCGTCCATCGGATTGCCAGAGTGTGTAGCGAGATTTGTCTGTCCACATTACACGTTTCCATTGGTCCATTGTCCAGTTTCTGTGGGCTTTGCACCACTCCAGACGTCGCTTGGCGTTGACCCTGCTGATGTGGGGCTTGTGGCAGCAGCACGGCCATGGAATCCCATCGTGTGCAGTTCCCGACGAATTGTCATGGTACTGGCATCATTTGCAGAGGCGTTTCGAAACTCTGTGACAATTTTTTCCGCCGAGGACTTCCGGTTGCTGCGGGTGACACGACGAAGCACTCGACGGTCTCTGTCCGTTAGTTTCTTGGGTCTACCGGTTCGTTGTTGAACTGTTGTTGATCCCCGGGTCTTCCATTTCATAATGACATCGCCTACTGTTGACTTGGGTATCTGAAGAAGGCTGGAAATGTCACGCACGGACTTGCCGTATAGGTGACATCCAACGATGGTTCCACGTTGGAACTCACTGAGCTCTGCCGAACGACCCATTCTTGCCAATGTCCAAGCAGAGTTGTGTCTGAAGGTGTGGGAAGCTATTTAAATGATGTGCAAGTCATTATCATGTGACATTGGGCCAATCGATGATCTGTGAGGGGTGTCCGGATATTTTTGATCATATAGTGTATGTGCAGACAAAAGTCTGGAACAAAAACTATAATATAGCTATATTATATTTATTCAAGTATGTGTATTCTACATCTGCACCATTTCAAAATGAGACCGGACTGCATTAAAATTAATAAGAACGAGATATGCCTTTTTTAAAATTTTTGTGGGAAATAAAGGGAAGGAACATTTTAGGCAATTTAGGGAGTTTTGTCAATTAAATTAAAAAAATAATTTTTTCATTGGTTTAATATCCCAATTTCTTACGAGGTTTTTAATTTTATTTCATTAATTCATCGGTCAAAGTCGAAAAAAAATTTCCTGATTATAAATTTATCTTTTTAAACTTTTATAGTTAAATCTCTTTTTACGATTAAAATGATCAATATAATTTCATCTCATAAAATATGAAGGTAAAATTTATTAAAAACACGAAGAAATTGATTTTTCTAGGAGATTATGTGCGCAGGTTACTCTCGTCCAATACACGTTTAACATATTCATCCCATCGAGATCGTTCTCTATGGTAATAAACATTAAAACAGTTAAGGAACTTGACAGTTTATTTCATATTCAACGAAAAAAATTATTTAAATCGATGGAATACAAGCAAGTTAAGTTTATATAATTTGATTTATTATATCCGTGAAATGTTTTAGAGATAGTGATCTGTCAAAACTCAGCTAGTCACAAGCGCTCCGTCATACGAACCATTTTAAAATAGTCCCGTTATAGGGACCGAGAACGTTGATGGCAGTACCGTCTGGTGGCGATCGTTAGAAAAAACTTAAATGATGAGCAACGCGCTATCACTGGATAAAGTGTGCTGCAGTTTAACTTGAAAAATCATGGACACAAGAACTGGCCGTATAAATTGTGTTTATGGATGTAGTAACTCATACACAAAAATAATTGCTGAAAAAATAGAAAAAATATATTTCCCCTGATAGAAAAATAAGAAAAATGAATTTCATATATTTCAACAATTCATTCAAAGTACAGATTGGAATTACATGAAACAAGTAAAAGATTTAAATGAATTATATGAATATTTTCATTCTAAAACCCAAAAAGGAATATTATATAGTACTCAAAAAAGTGTAGTTATAATTAGGTATAGAAAACTTAAACCTTGGACAACAGATGGAGTAATTAGATTGATAAAAAAGAAAGAAAGATGCAGAAAAAATTAATACAACAATTAAGTAATGCAGAATTAAAAGAAAAATATAAAAAAAATCAGAAAGGAAGTTGTAACTCATATTAGAAAATGTAAATATAATTATTATATGCCCTGTATTGAATCAATAGTTTCTTTTAAAAAGAAATTGAACTACGCTGCTCAAAACATTTAAAGGAACACTTCTATTAAGCAGCGTGCAGAAGCAACTATGAATAATATGGACAAAATCGCTGTATGTGATCATTAAAAGACGGTTTATTTAACAATAGAATGCATTATTGAAACAACTGGTGAAGAAACATAAAGAAAAAACAGCAAACTGCAGGACCCCTGCCTAAAACAAAGTGAAATGTCCTTTGGATGTTGTGAGGAGAATGCCCTGTTTCTTCCAGGGATCAGTTTTTGCACCACTCAGTAATGTGTATGCCTACCATGGGCTGCAGTTAACCTCCATGCACCTTCGACGCATGCTCCGTATCAGTCGACGGATGTGATCTTGGGGAAGCCGGTCCCATTCCTCAGTAAGTGCCTGGATGAGCTATTGCAGTGTTTCTGGAGCTGAAGGGCGGTGTCGAATTCGCCTGTCAAGCATGTCCCAAAGATGTTCAAGGGCATTTAGGTCTGGACTCATTGCAGGCCACCTCATGGTCTGATTGCCATGCATCCGTAGGAAGTCTTGAGTGACAGGTGCAATGTGTGGACGAGAATATTCTGCATCAGAAGGAATCCAGGCCCCATGCCATGTGCACCAACAATCACATGTTCTTCCAGAATGTCACAAATGTAAACGTCAGTGGTCATTCGCCCTCGGACGACCACAAGATCCGTTCGATGGTCTATTGAGATGCCAGCCCAAACCATAATGGAACAACATCCCATTCGGTCAGTCTCACCACGTAGTCTCCAGACACGTAGACGGCCATCACAGCGGGTCAGGCGGAATCTTGACTCGTCTGTGAAGAGAACAGAATGCCAGTGGCGAAGCTGCCAGTTGACATGTTGATGTGCAAACTCTAGTCGCGCCTGTATGTGCTGGCGGGTTAGCCTAGGCACTCGATTTGGTCGTCTGGCTCTCAAGCTAACTTCACATAATCTATTCCGGATTGTTTGATCTGAAACAGCTACCCCAGTTGACATCTGCAGGTCATTTCTCAGGTCTCTGGCCGTTGAGGTTCTTCGGCGCAGGGCACATTTCCGCACATAACGATCTTGATTGGCGGTTGTTGAGCGTCGGCGACCTTGCCCAGCTCTTCGTGTGTACTGGCCAGCCGCCTGGAATCGTGTCCACAGTCGGAAAATGACGGAAGAGGACACATTGAGGTCATTTGCCGCAGTCCGAAATTATTGACCCGTTTGTAGCAATGTTACGGCTCTCGCAGCTTCTACTGCTTCAAGATGCCTTCGTGGCATGTCAGAGCACTAACAACAACGTTCCAGGAATGCCTGCACCTTCTAATGTTCGACCGTTATCTCCAAGCAAAGAGTGTACTGGCATGTAACCACTTTGTTTTCCGGGGGGTTATATTGCTATGCAAGTTTCTCAGAACATCTGGCAGCAAAATGTGTTGGCTTCAACCATTTCCTATGAGGGAGATAGTAGGTTTCATGTTGCAGAAGATAAAATTGCTAAAAAGTATTAATTACGCCCTCTGTAGGGGATTCTACAAGTGTTCCTTTAATTGTTTTGAGCAGTGTATGTAAATGAATTTCTTGGACGTAATATGAAACGAAATACTGATAGTATAAATATGAAAAATAATGTAGATGAGTTAAATGAAATGAACAAATACAAAAGGCTGACTCCTTTCGATATTTAGGGTTTATTTTGGATCATAAGTTAAATTGGTCAAATAATATAGCTCATAATTACAAATAAGCTACGAGTGATATCGATCTCTTTGCGTATACTTAAAACGATAATTAAGGGATCTTTATTGAAGCAATTTTTGAAGCACTATTTCAATCTGTTCTGCAATATTGTTTACCAATTTGGGGTGCGACTTTCAAAACATTTGAAACCAATTATATTATTATTACAACGTATATGATAAATTATCTTTTGAAAAATGAACAACATTGTCCGTTAAACTATTACCAATTGTATATTTTAAGAATATGTAAATATGCACTGAAGAAAATAAATATAGAATCTTTGAAAAAAAAAATCCATATGATACGAAAACACAAAAAACTAAATTAAGGGAAATACCTCTCTTTAAATGTACTTCAATACAAAGACAAGTAGATTGTATGTTAGTACGATATTACAGTCTAATCCCTTTAAAAATAAAAAATTGTAATAATAAAGTGGTGCAAAGTAAAAATTTAAAAAAATGGATTTTTGAGGAAAACATACAGATTTAAACACTATTGGGGAATTTTAAATCACTTTATTTTTGTATCTTAAATTAAATACTTAGTAAAAATATAATATTTAACAAAATCTTATACGGAGCTAAATTTTAAATTTTATATATTAGATTTTTAAATTTTATACTATCTTTTGAATTTGAATATTGTACTAGACTTCATTTTTTTTACTGAAACTATTAAATTTGTATTTATTTTTTTATTTTTAAATTTATAATCTTTCTGTTTGTATTTTAAAATATAGCGATTTAACTGTAATTCAGATTTTAAACCAAAATCTCACGAGAAAAACTGCTCATTAAATTTCGGTAGATTTGTAAATTTTGTAAATAAAAGAATAAATTAAAAAAATAGATTTTAGCAAAGCCCACGCCAATAACACAGTTCGCTATTTGCTATCAAAGATGTGAAAATCATTCACGTTGTCATTTATATTTTTTCGCCAATTTGCCACTAGGTCATGCTAGTTAAAAAGTAGCCTGGCGCTCGGTCCCTCATCCATTAGAATTGGTAATCTATCATTAGAAAGTAAGAGACTTAAAAAATGCAAGAATGTAAAGTAGAGGATGTACCAGCAAATTCAGTTTGTTTTCAGGACTTAATTTACTCTCATAATTTCACGATTGTATAATTTTTTAATTTATTTAATTGTCATGCCAATGTAAGTGAAGAGAGAAATGACACTACTTTTTACACAGAGCTTAATTTAACTTCGCTTGTTTGCGTGTTTGTGCGCAAATTTTGTAATCAATCTTTCGTTTATTTCACGCTGTTCAAACGACGTCAAATTAGTGCCAAATTTCCGGCGACAATTTAATACAGTATAAAAAATTTTCAAAATTTGAATTCTTAAAAAGGGTTAAAACTTGTTTTTTATTTACCGTTAGGCCCTAATTTACATTTCAGGCAGGGCGAAACGTTTTCTTCCTTCTCTCTTCCTTTCTCTTCAGGTCTTTTTCATTTAATATACAACCCGGGTAAGGGAGTGGGCCACTTATTCAGTGAAAACTCTCAATAACGAAACTCAAGGGATCTAGCAATTTCTTTTGTTATAAAGAGTTTTCGTTAAATAGAGTGAGGGGGGGGGGGGGAGCAAAAGAATTTTAAAGTATAAATATTTTTAATGAATGAAGCAAAATGTATATACGTACCAAACATTTTGTATCTTAACCACCAACAACACAATTACACTGTATTTAATACATACCAACTTCATACAAGAGGCATATTATTAAAGTGCTTTTTATGGGACCTCGACACAACAGCTTGGTCCAAGCCTTTAAACTTTGACTTCCTTAATTTCTTTAAAGAACTTGCCTCCATTTCAGTTTACAGTTTCTTTTCCTTGTCCTTCCAGATAGTAGCCACGGTAGACCCAATATCACTTTTCCTTTTCACTTTCGATAAAACGTAATAAAGCCACTTTCTTCTACAGACAACGCTTATCTTTTACTAGCTATGTTCGCTGATGGAATGTCAACTTAGGGCTAATATTACGACTTATATGGGTTAACTGTCTAACAACTAAACTAACGTATGTCCATTTAATTAAGGTTTTTCAATAAATTCATGTACAAATGTGGCGCCGAACGGCATTGTTTTTGTTTGGTTTTTTTTGCTTCGTTTCATTACAGAGAATGAATCAATGCATGCTTTTAAAGCAAACCAAACAAGTTCATGTAATGTTAACGTTATAGTAAGTTGGGCTTTACCTAGTCCCAGCCGGCGAACTAGGTAACTGCTCTAACCAAGCCCTAAGGTCATGCAAATAGCGATTCGCTTTCATGGCCGCAGTGGCGCAATTGGTTAGCGCGTTGGCGGTCTGAGCCAAAGGTTCCTGGTTCGATCCCGGGCTGCGGAATTTTCTTTCCTATTTTTCATCATTATTTCGAACAGCTGAGGTCGGCGTACCATGAAAACCCTCACAGATCAACTAATGAATTATTCTTTAAGTGTTTTTTCGTTTATTGGAGACAATCTTTCTCGTCGGCCTCGTTTACCGAGTTGTAACGTTACGACTTAATGATAAAATTGAGCTATTAAATAATTAAAGGACCCTATTGCAAAGCTGCCTACCGGCGAAACCAGTCATCAGAAAAGTGTGAAATTTTGTGGAAGACGTAATGAAGGGATGGGATTTGTTTCAGCGGAAAAAAAAATAGTTACGAATTTCGCCACCAGTGGGCGTTTTAATAACTAATTACACATTTAGCCACACGTGTACAATAGTTTAACAAGTTCAACATGTGTAAAACACAACAAATTACAACATAACATGTTCCACATGAAGGCCATCATTTTCAGATACATCTGAAATCGCCAGATGTTGCGGCGAAGTATGTGCGGCGAAATGTTGCGCACCTGGTGCGAAATGCTGTCTTTAAGATCAGATCAAGTCCTTGGATTGTCACGACTTACCAGATGTTTCAAATGTCCCCAAAGCCAAAATTCGCATGGAGTGAGGTCTGGGGATCGGGCAGGCTAGACTTGACGGAAGTGACGGCTGACGACACGTTCTTCTGTGAAATGTCGTCCAAGAACATCCTTAACACACAGTGCAATGTGTGGAGGAGCTCCGTCTTGCATAAAAATTGTGTGTGCAAGGCCGTTCTCTAACAGCGAAGCATATCGCTGCCCGGAGATCGAGAATGTCACTGGATCTCTTTAACTTAACTCCTCGAAGAAGTACGGGCCGAGAATAAATGATGCCGTAAACCCACATCATACCGTCACTTTTGGGGAATGCAACGGAACCTCTAAGAAAGCGTGCAGATTTTCTGGTTCCCAAATGCGGCAATTGTATGTATTCACGGCGCCGTCAAAGTGAAAATGCGCTTCGTCTGTCCAGAGGATATTCCACGGCCTTTCTGCATCGACTTCAACGCGAGCAAGAAACTGGAGTGAGAACTGGAGTCGATCGTCACAATCATGTGGAAGGACCTGCTGCACAATTGAAAGTTTGTACGGATAATATCGGAGGATATTCCGCATGATCTTATGGACAGTTGAATGTGGCCTATCCAACGCCAGTGCTACACGCCGGACACTGCCGCTACCAAGGGAATTTGCAGCTCTGTCCTTTTCCACCTGAAGCGAAGCATCCTCTAATGTGTCTGCAGACATGGGTTTTCTTCCTCTGCCAAGACGAACTGGCAATGATCCTGTTTCTTCAAATTTCGTCATCGTTTTCCGAAGGTTTTTCACATCCATGGGATCTTTTCGCATCCCCTTCAAAGTCCGAAATTTCCGTAGAGCAGCTACTGCGGAATTACTGTTTTGGTAAAACAATTCCAAGAACAACGCGTGATCTGGTAAACTTAACGTCATTGCGAGCGGCATACACATTGAACACGGATCTCCGCGTCATTTGAATGTTCCTCGGTTTTATACATTTGGTAACAGCCGCTGCATCACGGCACATAAATTTACATTTTTACTACAGGGTATTCAACATAAAACGCCATTTGGTGGCAAAATTCGTAACTTTTTTTTTTTATTTTTTTTGTTGTCGCTGAAACAAATTCCCATCCCTTCATTACGTCTTCCACAAAATTTCACACTTTTCTGATGACTGGTTTGCAATAGGGTCCTTTAATTATGGACACCCTCTCTATCTCAAAAATGGTCAATGAGGATTTATCCGACGCAAATCTCAGATGTTTAAATTATTGATGATCTAAACATCTGAGGCTTAAAAAGTTCCTGATTTAAGCCAGGAACGTTCAGCGCGAACATATTAAATCCAGGCTGTGAAATTTTCTTTCCTGTTTTCATCAATATTAAAATTTGTTTTTTATGTATGAAAACAAGTTCACAAAATTTTTACATTCCAATACGTGCTTATCGAAATTATTTCTTTCATTCATAAATAATAAAATTCATGATGAGAAATTGAAAAATGCTATTCACAAGAAACCAAGAAAAATTTCATTGTTCGATTTTATTCTGAGGAGGTAGGAAATACCATTTAATCCGTAAATAAAATATCTTCATAAACTCCTAAATTAAATATGAATAAAAATTTTCAACTCTGTGGTTTCATACTCAGTGGTGAAAATAATAAATAGCCCCTTGGCCAAATAAACAAAATTCAGGATAGATCACAGAATAAAGATAGATAAGAAGCTAAGAAAAAGCCAATACATGAATTAAATGGGAGGACTAAATAAACGAGAATGTGGACGAAATATTTTATCGTTTATAAAGATTTCGATTAAGACTGCCACCCAGAAAAAGGAGTGAATAGCACGTTTTTTTCCTTAAGAGTAAAAAAAAATCGATAACGCACCGTTCCTTGCTCTTATCAAGCGACGGGTCGAATATCAGTGAGGATTTAATTCCGTATTTGTGAATGGAAATTATGTCACTATGCTTATAAACTGATAAGGCTAACTTTCACGTAGTACTTTAATTCATCGTTTTAAAATATTAACAGGCCTTTAAAACGGCGTATTCACAAAAAAAAAAATGAAAAATAAAAAAATTAAAAAAGTAATTAAAAATGGGCAGTTTAAAAAAATTATTTTAGCTTCAATGAGGAAAGTTGAAAACGTATAAAGAATGTTTTAAAAAATTGTCTACAGATGTCCTTAGGTCTCGTAGTGATTTACAAGTTGTTTGCGAATTTTTTGTTTAGAGAGTAACTGAAAAAACTAAAAAAAAAAAATCCGATTTCTCGCCCAGAAGGTGGAATTGAACCACTTCGACGTCAGTCGACTACAGGTTTGAAGCCTGCACCCCGGACCACCGAGGATCATCTAGGCAATATAATAGAGTGCGTTCAGTCTTATATATACCCACTAAAGCAATAAATAATACTTTCACTGGCCTCTCATAAACTATGTCGAAAAATTAATTTTCTTTAAGCAAGAAAATAATATCTTTCTCAATTTTATAATTATAAACATTTTCGAATTTAAACACGAAATTGCCTAATTCTTTGAGGAAATAGTAAATTCCATACAATATTTTTTTTACAAATTTTATTTACATTAGTAATTTATTATAGTCTTGTTCATTTTATTATAATTTTTTCCTAATAAAATATATTTAAATTTGTTCCAGTGTTGTAGATGATTTATTTTCTTATAATATCAGTTTAATATAAACTTCTTTAGCAAAAAATTATGAATGAAAAAAGCCCAGCAATTTTAAATTATAGTATTTCCATCTACAATATTTGCACCCGACTTCTTAATATCAAGCTTGAAAATTAAACGATGACACAGTTTTCACAAAAGCACAAGCATGCATGAATATAGCGTGTAATTACAGTAATGATAATAGAAATTTGTTTAGTAAACGGGGCCTAATGTTACTATATGGTACCTTTGGAAAGTTTCAATGCTAAGATATGGCATGCTATATATCAAACTGCTCGTAATAATGTGTCATATAACGAGTAATTAATGATACCAGGAAATGGCTTAGTAATACGTATTCTAATGGTATCGTATGGTACCACTGGAATCTTCCAAAGCTAAGATATGGCATGTAATATATCAAATTACTCCTAAAGATATGTTATACATGAATATTACGTGTAATTTATGATAGTAGAAATTGGTTTAGTAATACATGGCCTGGTCTAATGATACTATAAGGCATGTTCAAATGAAAGTGATTCAAAGGGCACTGAGACGGATTAAATGAAAGTATTAATATTTACCTTTGTTTATATGAAAGAAGAACATTTTATAGTCACTATTATAGACGAGCAGTCCTAAAAAAAATCTCCACCTGCCGCAATACAGGACTCCCACTGGGGCATCAATCGGCTAATACCGTCCGCAAAAAAGTCTTTCTGCTGCTCTCTGAACAAAGCCCGAACAGCGTCCTGAACTTCCTCATTGGCGAATCGTCGACCTTTCAGTGTCTTCTTTAAAGGACCAAGCACATGAAAATCACATGGTGAGAGGTCCAGGTTATAAGGAGGGTGTGGCAGAACTTGCCACCGCATTTTGGTTATTGCTTCCTGCACAACTCTCGCAACATGTGACCTAGCATTGTCCTGGAGGAAGATCAGCTCATCACTGAGCTTACCAGGACGCTTGTTTTTCATAGCTTGACGCAAGTTCTGGAGTGTCTTGGTGTATACGATAGCATTTATACGTGTTTTGGGTTTCATAAACTCCAAAAGCAGAAGACCGTCGGAATCAAAGAAACACGTAAGCATAACCTTCCCACCCGAACTTTGCGACTTGAATTTTTTGGGCCGTGGTGACGATGGATGCTTCCACTGCATTGTGGATACCTTCCCGGAGGGTTCCCGATAATGACACCAGGTCTCTCATCTACCGCGATAATCTTCTTCAAAAATGCTTTCCCCTCACGACTGTAACGTTCCTGATGATCCAAACAGCAGCCGAAACGCAGCCCTTTGTGTTCTTCCGTGAGCATTAGGGGTACCCACTGACAGCAGACCTTGCCAAATCCCAGACTTTTCACTACAGCATATGCGGAACCAATACTGACGTTGTGATCCTTCGCAAGTGACCGTATGCTGATCCGCCTGTCCTCACGAATTGGTTTATCCATGTCTGTCTTCAATTGATCGGTGATAATCACATTTGCTTGGCCCAACGCACCACGGTTGCTTTCGAGACACATACTTCTCCATAAACATTCAACATCCGAGCATGAATGTCAACGGTGGAATGTCCTCAGCTGTCAGAAACATTATCACCGCTCGTTGGTCACTTTTGGACGGAAATTTAATAGGTGGGTCCATTGTAACACAAACGAAATACGAGCATAAGCCTAACGTAACTTCCCACAGCAGTGCTTATCGGAACAAGTAGACGATACGTCAACTATCATCCGTTTGCCTTGTGTCTGCGTACTCACGTGCTCGCGCGCTACAGCCTGAATCACTTTCATTTGAACATGCCTTATATATGGTGCTTTTGGAAAGCTTCAATGCTAAGATATGGCGTATATCAAACTACTCGTAACGATGTATCATATATGAATATAACGTGTACTTAATGATAGTAGAGGTTGGTTTAGCAATAAGTGTTCTAATGGTACCATATAGTACCATCGGGAACTTTCAATGATAACATATGACATATATCAAACAACTCGTAGCGACGCGTCATAAATGAATTAAAGGAGTAGTTCATGATATCCGAAAATTGTTTAGTAATACGTTTTGTAATGTTGCCATAGGAAAGTTTCAATGGTAAGACATGGGATATAATATAACGCGTCTATTAATGATGTTGAATTTGATTTAGTAGTAGGTATTCTAATGGTACCGTGTTAAATAATTGGAGATCCCACTTTAAGTAAAAGACGATGTGGTGGCAATCCAGTTGGATCAAGTGCGTTTAGGAACTCTGGTGGAAAATTGACGACCTCATCGTCATCTACTATAATATCGATAGATTTGTATTCAGTGACTACGCCTGGTAACATGGCCAGTATTTGATTGTTTATTTCCTGGACGTCTTCATTTTTAGCAGAAAGAATGGCCCTCTCTCGCAACCAGTTCAAATTGCGATAGTTTTGGAAAGCAGCCGGATAGACTGCATCTATTAGCTCTGCGACGGACGACACCATTACATTGAAAAAACCGGATTGCCAATTTTATTTACAATCGATTGCTAATCTACCTTTTCTGATCTTCATACAAGGCGAAGATAAAAAGATACTAACCTAACATAACCTCACTTATGGCCTGCTCGATCCCCGGACTTAAATTCCTTGGATTTTTTTCTATGGGGCCATCTGAAGTCGTTAGTTAACACTCCAGTGGAAAATGTAGAAGATTGAATAGCTGATGGGTGTAATACAATAAGAAACAATCCTGGTGTTTTTGAAAGACTTCGGCAGTCAATGAGGAGAAGACTGGATTCATGCATACTACATGGTGGTAGTCATTTTCAGCAGTTAGTGTAGAATAAGAAGCTTTACATGTAATATTAGGTAATAAAAGATTGTTATTGTCGAAAATCTTCTAAACAAAGCGGCATTCCGAAAATCATCAAAGGACAACAGGATCATTAAAATAACCCAAACAATCGTCCCTTGAATTTTTGCCGTATGGATTTAAGGTCCTGTTAGTTGATATGGCAGAAAAATTGATGATACGCGGGCTCCTTCGTCACTATTGGAAAAAGGGGACCATTGCGCGAGCAGCAGCCGCCGAAATTTACACGGTGGAAGGTCAGGGTGTGACCAATGAACGGACAGCACGATGGTGGTTCTCCTGCTTTTCGTCTGGAGACATGGGCCTGGAAGATGCGCCAAGGAGCGGAAGACCCAAAGGAGTGGATGACGCAGCCCTACGGCAACAAGTGGAAGCCAACCCAGGCAGCACCACCCGTGGATTAGCGGCGGACATCGGCACATCACAATCGAGTGTGGTTCGACATCTGCACGTCATGAGAAAGGTCAACAGGAGCTGCCGAGTTGTGCCCCACGAGCTGACGCCCGCGCAAGCACAACAACGGGGGAAGAAGGTGTGTCGTTTAGTGCTGGAAAAAATCGAGGTTCTGCCACATCAAGCATACAGCCCCGTCCTGGCACCTTCCGACTACCATCTCTTCCGGTCCATGGCGCACTTCTTGCGTGGACGGCGCTTCGCCAATGTCAGTGAGGTTGAAGACGCCGTGCGTGACTTTTTCGCCCAGAAACCGGAGGAGTGGTTTCGCGAGGGCATCCGCCAACTGGCTGATCGTTGGATGAAGACCATCGAGCATGATGGACTCTACTTTGAAGATTAGCAATGAGTGGTTCCTGTCTGGTACTCATTTAAAAGTTTGCACGATGATCGGCTACTAATTTTGACTCAACCATTGTACATCAAACTTACCATAACAAAACTGTAAAATGCATAGTTCTAAACCGTAAAGTGGACGAAGTTTTCTGTCCCCATAAAAAAACGATTTTTTTCATTACAGTAGGCCAAAATGCTACCCTTTAAAAAGTGCCGCCCGGATCGGACCCCCCCCCCTCCTACGCCTTGGCTCGTGATATCCGAAATATGTATTTCCGACCATTGGGTCCCTATCTCAAAATGCTCGGTATACATCCTCTACCATCTGTAGAATTTTTTCCCTAAATGTTTGAGACATCCTATACTGAGTTGAAGATTTTATTGTCAGCAATGAGCACTGTTATAATTGTCATTTGATAATTATTTTAAATGTTAAGGTTAATTTACATATATAATTCAATTTTAAACTGTATCTCTTATAGAATACAAAGATCCGAAAGATTCATTGTTAAAAAGTGGTTAATAACAAAAAAGCTCAATGGCGGCGCACGGTAGCATTGAGAGCACAGCAAATCACAGCAAAATTTTTACAATGTGCTCTCAAAGCTACCGCGCGCCGTCAGCGAGCTGTTTTGTCATTAACCCCTTTTTAACATTGGAGCTTTTAGACCACTGTATTCTAGATCGTGGTGTTTACTAAACATACGGCAAAAATTTAAGAGATATTTCTTTGGGTTATTTTAAGAATCGTTTGTCCTTTGATGATTTTTCGGAATGCCGCTTTGTTTCGAATATAAAGGATGATAAAGATTTTTCCACAAAAGTATCTAATGTTTTTACATGTATTACCTAATATTACTTGTAAAGCTTCTTAATCTACAGTAACTGCTGAAAATGACTACCACCAGCTATAAGTGCATGAATGCATGAATCTAATTTTCTCCTCATTGACTGCCAAACTCTTTCAAAAACACCAGGGTTGTTTCTTATTGCCTTACACTCATAAACTATCCGATTTCTCAAATCTTATACACGATTTACCATAATCTTATGCCGCCTCCACTGACTCCATAACGATGCTACATTTACCAGTTGTGTTGGTGACGTCCCACAAATGTTCAATGGGATTGTAATCTGGGAAACGTGGAGGCCAAATCATTGTAGTGAAGTCGGTAGCATGTTCCTCCAGTCACTGCCGTGTCCTAAGGGCCGTGTGTGGAGGCACGTTATCTTGCTGGAAGATGCCGTCGCCCGTAGGGGGGAAACAGAAGTAGCACGCAGAGTGGATGTCAGATGCACCAATGGACCCATTGCATACCACGAGAAAACATCCCAGACCAGGATGGAGCCTCCATCTGCCTGAGTGGTCCCCACCTGAAAAGCGGGGTCCATGGCTTCGTGTGGCCTGCGTCAGACACAGACACGACCATCAGCCCGATACAGCTGAAACCGTAACTCCTCGGACCAGGAAACCCTTCGCCAGTTCTCAGTGGTCCAACGTCGATGTTGGTTGGCCCAGGCTAAGCGTTGCTGACGATGTGCAGCTGTCAAGAGTGGCACCCGTCGTGGCCTCCTGCTCCCAAAGCCTGCAGCTGCCAAGGTTCGCCGAACTGTCGCCACGGACACAGTTGTGGGACGTCCCTGGTTGTACTGCATGGTGATTTGGCCCGCTGTCGCCCTTCGGTCAGTAGTCGCAAGCCGGGTGACCCCGCGAACACCTCTGGCATCAATGAGGCGTGGGCGGCGCGTCCGCTGTCCGACATGACTTGTTATCCTTCTTTGGGTGTACTCTCGATAGACCCTTGCCGGGAAAATTGCAGGGTGTTGGCTACATCTGATATTGAGGCACCCGTCCGTCTGGCACCAACAATCATCTCCTGTTCAAATGCGGATAGCTCTCGGCGTGCTGCCATTTCTGCAGTTAGTTTTGCTTATAATGATTGTGTGATATCAAGGAGTCCTGTGCACCTGCATTCTGAGAATGGAAGCAGCGGGATCTGTTTCATTACGGACAGGGAACCTAATTGGAGGGGTGTGCCATAACTTTTGGTGAGTGACTGTATATTTTCCACTGGAGTAATGTAAACTAACGACTTCATATGGCCCCATACACTAACCTGCTGTGAGTGCAAAAAACAGCCGTTTTTAATAATCAGAATGTTGTATTGTGTTTGTCGAAAAACCTTTATCGCCTTGTATCTTCGAAACAAAGCAGCATTCCAAAAATCATCAAAGGACAAAACAATCATAAAACAACCCAAAGAACCACTCCTTGAATTTACGCTGTATGTTTAGTAAACACCCTACATATAAGAAAGAAAAGTCTTTTTAAATATATACATGGTTTATGTAAAGTGATTACATGTATATACTTCATATAAAAGGTTTCCCAAAATGAATTGAATTGACATTTTGAATAGTACAACAAGAATAGAGATTTTTATATACGTATGCTGTCATTGTTAAACATTGAGGTTAAATTATGCTTAACTACACAATCGAACAAAGCGCAGAAATTGTAAAAAATCACTTTAAATTCTTGTTATATAGTGGTGAATTTGATCAATAAATTTGAGTCTACCGGTTTCAACAGAACGGACTGTGGAACCTGTCACACAGCCGGATGAAACCATGAAGTTATTGCAAGAAAAATGTAATGATCGTGTTATCTCACAGCGAGATGATGTGAATTGGCACCAAGAACAGGTGACTTGACACCGTCAGACTTCTTTTTCTGGGGTTATCCTAAGGATAAAATGTATGTCAATAAACCATAAACTATTGAGGACCTCAAAGATGAAATTCGACACAGCATTGCCGAAAGTTCCCAGCAACATTTTATATCAACATGTTATGGAAAATTTCCTCAAAAACAGTTAATTTGTACTATCAAGGCAGGGGAAGTCATTGTCAGATGTTTTGTAAGACACGTATTCTCCATGTTTTTACTTTTTAATAAATTTTTCAATGAAAAATGGGTTTAATTAAAAAATTTTAAATGTCTGCTCATTTTGGGACACCTTTTATAATCCGCTAGAGACATATACAATTGGTTTCGTGTTTTCTCCATTTAGTAGGTTTTTCACTATAGTCCATCCAGCCATACTTTGTCTTAGATGTAATGGGCATGTTAATTGCTACAATAAAAATTAAACAATACATAATAATTGACAAGCTTATTACATCTCAGGCAAAGACAGGCTGGATAGACTGTAGTAGAAAACATCATAAGGTGATCAAGGAAAAATTAATGTGGATATTCCGTTGCCTTCCGCATGCTGAGTAAAGGACAAGCACAAACATCCATGTTGCAGCGGGATCCGAGATCCATTGAAGCCTGCGCCGTAGTGTTCTCGGCCATCGAACCGGAATTGATTTGGTAAAAACGTGTACGGCCATCTCGAAAATTTCAGTTTTATAATGTGGGGAGTTTTACAGAGTCTATGCGTGTGGACTAAAAAATTTTGGATTTTTGAAATTCTGACTTCGGATTCTTAAAGACCATCAAAAAAGTAGAATAGGAATGTCTCTAAGACTCACCCTCTATCTCTTTGTCTTCATCGATAAAATTGGATTCAACACTTTAAAAGTTCCACAGTTTCTATGCTTCTATCTCCTAAACGGTTGGATCAATTGAAAAAAACACCAAGATAAAACATTTCTCAAATGTTGTGTACAACCTGAAAATATTGAAAATAGGGGTTCCCATTTGAAATTTAAAAGTTGCCCCCACACCTACCCACAGGGTTTTTTGTTTTTTTCGATCCAATATGTATTTCACCAGATATTCCACTGTTATATTTTATTTAAACAAGTTTATTTGCTTGTTTGTTACCTATACAAATCTACAATTTTATTCCGCTCTTGATGAAATTTTATACACTTGATCGTCAAAGCAAGAGCAAGGTCGCTGTCTACCCTGCGATTTCAAAAAAATAATAACTATCGATAATAATCGATTTTCAAAATAATGGCAAGGAATACTAATTGGAGCGTAGCTCCTTTTCAGTCACCATTGTAAAGTCATCACGTCAAAACCACTAAAGCAATAGTAGCCAAATCTCGCACACAGTTTGTGTGGTGCCTGAAGGTGGTTTGTATTAAAAAAACCGGACATATGTGATATCGTTGAAGAATAATAAACGTTCGGGTTGAGGCAACACCACAAGGTGGTTTGTGGGGGGAAACAATGACTATAAGAAATTGTTAGACAACAAAGAGAGATGGAAAAACGCGTCTTCAAGAATAATTAAATCAAAAATATTTCACAAAGAAAGCATTCAATAAACTTTCGTTTATTTTATTTATAGCCCTCCTTGAAAAAAAATTCCCAGTTTATAAAACGGGGTTTAACCCTCGTATATATCGAATGACCAACAACGCAAGGCAAAGTCTGTGCAATAGGATGGATACAAAAATGACCCCCCCCCCCTTTTATTTTCGTAACCGAAGCAGATATGTCAATTTTGATGAATCCAATGAATAGGAAGTTGTGGGTGACCTATCCCATGGTGCACTTTTCATCGTCCCAAATATGCAAATTAGGACACATTCAAATCCTATCTTAAAAACCGTAGAAGATACACGAAAAATTCCAATTAAAGACTTGTTCAGCAAGGAATTCCGAATAAAATAAAATAAAAAATTTCCAAAATCCGATGAACGGATCACCAACAATCACATGTTGAATTTATGCACTCCACAAAGACATTTGAATTTTCAACATGCAAATCAAGAAATTACCAAAAATTACCAAAATAACATTCACTTTTATGAGGAAAAGCAAATAAGGGGACGTTCAAGAAATACGTCACGCTCTTAGGGGAGGAGGGGGTATGAAAAGTGTGACACAGCGTGACATGGGGGGAGGGCGGTGTTTCCATAAGTGTGACGTCACAGCAAACTCTTTCAATTTCTGAAATTTCAAATTCAATTTTTTCATGTTACTTTTTTTTTGTTATTTCATTTGGGTCTGCCATTTTTGTAAAAATGAGTCAAAAGAATTGTTGAAAGCATTCCTGGAAATGTTGCGGTTGTCGCTAAACACTGCAGAGCCGCGACATGCAGATGTTTAGCCCGAGGCACAGAAGGGGTTAATTTGCTATTCATTAGCCATTGTATTCCACTCTTATAACCTTCCTATTGTTAAGAAGTCGCTGCGACAGAAATCGCCAATGTGTTCTACACTTCGAGCATAAAAATAGAAAGAAATAAAAATCGCCTATGTATTCTAATTGTATGCTCGAAGGTTCACATGTTTGCACCTTGACACTTCATTGGCCAATTCAGTAAATTCTGTCCCTATGATAAATTTTCTTCACCCTTTGTCACCTTTATTTCTGTTATCTCTGTCATTCCCCCAGCCAAAACCACAAAGACACATGTTTTTTTGTTTTTTTAAGTTATTAGACTTTTCCAAAGAAAAGAGATTCCATTATTATAATTTAGAAAAAAAAGAGGCAAACCTATAAATTAGAAATGTAAAAGGGGATTTTAATCGGCTTAAAAACAAACAAATAGGCAAAGGGGAAAAGCATTTGGAAATAAATGAGTACTTAACCAAAATAAGGGAACTAAAGATGGGGAAAAAGTGGAAAAACGAGCTTAGGAAATTAAAATGGGAGAGTTGGAAATCTTGGTGATATATGATAAACTACAATACCATCAGAATTTCTCATTTGCAGCAGGTTATACCATACGTACTATAATTTTTGGTCTTGTCGTCTCATTCAAATCCCCACATTCATTTCACCCGAAGATTATTTTGTCACACAGTCAACTTGACATATTCAACTCGTCCAAGAACCATTTTGCCACATAGGATACTGTGCTTTCAAAGGAATTGTATATACGATGCTATTGAAAGAGGTGATAGGTCAAAGGAGCAAATTAAATAATATAATGTATGTTCTATACACTCACTCACCAAAAGTCATGCTACACCCCTCCAATCAGGTTTCTATCCGTAATGAGACAGATCCCTTCTCATTACGGAATGCAAGTGTACAGGGCTCCTTGATATCACACAATCATTGTAAGCAAAACTAGCTGCAGAAATGGCAGCACGCCGAGAGCTATCCGCATTTGAACGGGGGGTGCCTCAATATTGGATGTAGCCAACGCCCCGCAATTTTCCTACACAATCGTTGCAAAGGTCTATCGAGAGTACAACCCATGTCTGACCCCGGACGGGCCGCCCACACTCATTGATGCCAGAGGAGTTCGCCGGGTCACCCGGCTTGAAACTGCTGACCGAAGAGTGACAGTGGGCCAAATCACCATGCGCATGTCCCACAACTGTGTCCATGACGACAATTTGGCAAACCTTGGCAGCTGCAGGCTTTGGGAGCAGGAGGCCACGACGGGTTGCCACTCATGACAGCTGCACATCGTCGGCAATGCCTACCCTGGGCCAACCAACATCAACATTGGACCACTGAGGACTGACGAAGGGTTGCCTGGTCAGACGAGTCACGATTCAGCTGTATCGGGCCAATGGTCGCATCCGTGTCTGGCGCAGGCTACACGAAGCCACGGACTCTGCTTTTCAGGTGGGAACCACACAGGCAGGTGGAGGCTCCATACTTCTCGTGGCATGCAATAGGTCCATTGGTATATCTGACATCCTCTGTGTGTGCTACTTCCTACTTCGATCTGCTTGGGGACCACCTGCACCCCTTCATGAACTGTTTTTACCCCGCGGGCGATGGCATCTTCCAGCAAGATAATGCGCCTACAAACACGCCCTTGTGAAACGGCAGTGGCTGGAGGAACATTCTACCGACTTCATGACAATGATTTGGCCTCCACGTTCTTCAGATTGCAATCCCATTGAACATTTGTCAGACGTCATCGAACGATCCGTCAGGTCGTCACCAACACAACTGGTAAATGCAGCATCGTTATGGAGTCCATTGAAGGCGGCATGGCTTGCAGTGCCTGTGGATGTGTTCCGGGGACTGGTAGACTCTCTTCCACGACGGGTCGTCGCCGTTATCCGGGCCAGAGGGGGCCCAACATGTTATTAGGCAGGTGTGCCATGACTTTTGGCGAGTGAGTGTATAATATATCAGGTCCCGCTATCTATATGGTGAGCTAAATGTGTCGAGTCAGCTTAGTGACAGAACGATCCTGGAACAAAGTGAATGCAACGAGCTGAACTTGTGACGAAACGACTAGAAACCATTAAGTAGGGGTGTATCCAAAATTTATTTCTTTTGTTTGTTGAAAGGGGGTGGGTTTAACTTAGAATGTGACGTCTTTAAAGGGGAGGGGGGTATGAAAAGTGTGACACAGCGTGACATGGGGGGACGGGGAGGTCTGAAAAGGCCAAAAAGAGCGTGACGTATTTCTTGAACGTCCCCTAAAAGGTATGTGTCGGCATACAGAAGACAGAACAATTCCAGGATGGCAAGCTACACGGTTCTTGAAATGGTCAACGTGATCTTCTGCTTTGGATTGTGATTGTTGGTGATCCGTTCTTCGGATTTTGGAAATTTTCCTGTTTTGTTCGGAATTCCATGCTGAACAAGTATTCAATTGGAATTTTTCGTGTATCTGTTACGGTTTTTAAGATAGGATTTGAATGTGTCCTAATTTGCATATTTGGGACGATAAAAAGTGCACCATGGGATAAGTCGCCCAAAACTTCCTATTAATTGGATTCATCAAAATTGACATATCTGCTTCGGTTACGAAAATAAAAAAGAGGCCTCATTTTTGCATCCACCCTATATAACGTTGATTATGCCATCCCATCTCTGCGAAATATAAAAATCAAAATGGAATTTGTAACAATACATAGAATTCCTGTTGCTCGGGCTTTTCTTAGAATTATTACTTATTAGAACATAACATTTTCTTGAACATCTTTAAAAATGAGCAGTAACTGCAGATAATGGAGAGTTAGAAGACTATTGAGAAACAGTAGAAAGGCATCAGAGGAAGCAGTCCCTTTGCTCGGCGCTGTGTCGATTTCGTCAGCGCACTACTGCAACTTTGCAAGAGGTGAGTGATCCAGTGGTCATCGAAGTTCCCAGGCGGCCGTCGACGATCCAAGCGTGCCAACAGAAGAAACGGCGACCGCTAGACCACACCAAGTGATGAATGCCCAAGTTTTGCTTCAAGACATCGAGAGCTGAGTGCGAATTGCAACAAGAGATTACCAAGTAGCGGATTAATCATTGGTTGGAGCAGGTGCACTAATTGGGAGGAAATACAGCCATACCCAGACTAAAGATCAGTATTGTTTAGTTTCATTCTATTTTCTCCCACTTTCGAAACCACATATACTTTCTCGTATTATTCTCACATTTTTTCTCTCGCACCACGTAAAACTTACTCAGCTATAAACAGCATTCCAACAAAGCGAAGCCGTGTAAAACTGCTAGTTGTTCATGAATATTTACTGTATTAATTGTAAGATTTTTAATGTATTCACTTTTACTGTATTTTCACATTCAGATATTGCAAAATTTCATCAAAAAAGAGCCGGGGATATCAGCTAGCGTGCCTAGAAAATCTTTGAATATGAATCTTGGCACATAATTCTTTTATATTCGATATACAGGATGTCCATAAAAGGTCTCACACATTTTACCTGTGTATTACCAAAAAACTAATGAAGATACACAGAAACGGATTTCAGTATATGAAACTTTAACTAAACAAGTTTTATTAAACCAAGTTAGTAGACCCCAATGTGTGTTCCTTGAGTCACACGAAGGGCATGTTGCAGAATTTTGTATTCTCGCAATTAAATGAACTATGGCCCAATATTCTCTTCCAACAGGATGGAGCACCAAAACACTGGGAGACAATTGTTCGTGCAGCTTTGGACGAAAAATTTCCATGTGGTTGGGTAGGAAGAGATGGGCCTATCTCTTGGCCCCCTCGATCACCCGACATTACGCCACTGGACCAGGTGTTCAAGACAAAAGTTAAGGACATTACGGATTTGAAACGCTGAATCGCGGTTGCTATTAACAAGGTGGATGTCGATATGCTCAAAAGAACATAGTAAGAAATTGATTTTCGGCTGGGTATTTTCCGTGTGACCCAAGGAGCACACGTTGGGGTCTACTAACTTGGTTTAATAAATTTTTTTCAGTTAGTTTCATATATGGAAATCCGTTTCTGTTTATCTTTATTAGTTTTTTTGGTAATACACAGATACACTACCCTATCAAAAGTCATGGGACACTATCACTTTAATAGAAACACTCAAAAATATACATATTTTAGTATCTTGTTGGTCCACCTTTTGCTGCTATCACAGCTTCTCCTGTCCACAATTTTTGATATGTTTCGACAGGTATGAAGACAAAAATCTAACATTAAAGAACACAATTCATAATATATGACCATTTGTGTTCAAAAATGATCCTGACCAATCATAATGGCAAAAATGAACACAATAACTTAAAAGGCGTTCTCATAAGCATTCACTCAAGCGTGTATACCTATAAAAATTATGGTGAAATAAAAATTCCGTATAAATCCATATTAATTAAATTTTCACATTGCATATACTGCAATCAATATGAAAATCTCTGATTTTTTGAAAGCAGCAGTATCAGTAAGTTTAACATTCGTGACTCTTGTAAAAGTGTCACGCTATCCTCCGCTCTCTGTAAACATAGAAGTTAGAAAGAGAAGACAGGAAAGGAGAGTGAGCGAGAAAGAAAGAGAGAGAGAGAGAGAGAGAGCATATCGTGACAGCTTAAAAATGTTTATTTTATTTTAAAAAGCGTGAATCTTAAAATTAAAAAAAGGAAAGAAAAGATACACGACGTACGCTTGTTTTCGTACGCACCAATTTTTCTTGTCTTCCATAAAAAATTAGACACGCCAGGAGGGAAGAAATAATAAAGTGTTATATAAACAAACTGCAGTGTTTCAAAAGTAATAGTCAAACTTTTAAGGATAGCAAACTGTACATACTTAAAAAAAACAAACTTTACTAAACTGGCGTTTGCATATTTTTATAATCAAATACTATTGACCTGTTTGATAATATGGATACTCGTTTCTTTCGTTCCCCTCTCGCGATCTTCCGAGACACAATGCCCTGCTAAAAATATCCGGACATACCTATTTTACTATCGTTTCAACTCCCATGATGCAATTCTTCACCTTTGATGTAAAAAAAAATATATAATAGCAGCAAATATGGCACTGATTCCGTCAGCCAGTCTGCCGTAAAGCCGTAAGTTATCAGACTTTCAGAGAGGAGTTATCTTAAGGTGCCGCATTAGTAGAAAGTCGATCCGCAAAACCGGTTTCGTCCTCGATCCATACATACCAGCGATGGATGGACGCCTTGGACTAGTGATCATTGAGAAAAGATTATGCGGAGTGACAGAAGCCGTTTCAGTCTCTAACAATCTGACGATCGCGTGTAGGTGAAGCGACCAAAAGACAAATACGAACCAAGAGTATCTCGTGCCCACAGTGAATGACCAGTGGTCGGTTCATGAAATGGGTTACGTTCTGTGAAGCAGGCGTGGGGACCAGTAACTGGTATTAACATGCTACTTAATGCCCCAACGTTCCAAGAGATGTTGCAAGATCACTTTCCTGGAGCAATGGCAGAATTTTCCTAGTTCACCGTGGATCAGTGGAAACGTGTTCTCTGGAGAACGGTACAGCATCTGGAAATCCGACGGAAGGGTGTGGTTTTGACGATTGCCAGGGGAACGCTTTCAATCCGACTGTGTTGTTCCAACTGTCAAATTCGGTGGCAGTGTCATGTTGTGGGAGTGCTTTTCTTGGTATGAACTAGGACCCTTAAGTGAAAAAGGGCGATTGAAGGGATTGCAACAACTATCGAGGCATCTCTTTACTCAGCATTCCCGGCAAAGTCTAACGCAAATCTTCAAGGAATCCTGGAAGTACGCAAAAGATGTTTATGCTTGTTTTACGGGCATCAATATAGCATATGACAAGAGCTTTTTTGCCTCGGGATAAGTTCTGGAGGTGTTGTAACAGTATGGAGTGGATGGGCAATTACTGGTTGCTATCAAGTGCTTGTACAAAAGCTCTGACAGGAATATTTTTTGTAGCCAATATACGAGGGTTGTTCCGAAAGTAAGTTTCGTCATTTTTTTTCACACGGAAACTTCATTGCCAAAAAAAAATACACAATGGCATAATGAACTATACACCTTGCACTATTTTTCGACATAGTCGCCATCGACATTGAGACATTTGTCGTAGCGTGCAATCAGTTTGAAGAAAGAATAGCAGCAGGCGTGCCCTAGGCTATCTGATCATGTGTGAGCCTTGCTGCGTGTGGTTCTGCGTTGTCGTCCAAGAGCACAACACTTTCACTCAAGAGCCCTAGTCTCTTTAGTCGAATGGTGGACACGAGTTTGGTGAGGGTGTTGCAGTAGCGTGCCACATTGATGGTCCTTTGATGGAGAAAATCAATGAGAATCACACCGTTCGCGTCCTAGAACACTGTTGCCATAATCTTTCCTACGGAGAGTGACACTGAATTTTTTCCTCACTGGTGAACTGGGATGAAACCAGGTTGTCAGTACACGTCTGTCTGGTATCGTGGTTTGTACTCGAATAGCCTCGGGCACGATTGTCTTCTGCAACTCTTTCTTCAAACTGAATGCACGCTACGACCAATGTCTCAATGTCGGTGGCGACTATGTCGAAAAATAGTGCAAGGTGTATAGTTCATGATGACATGCTGTATTTTTTTTTTCTCCCAATAAAGTTTCCGTGTGAAAAAAATGACGAAACTTACTTTCGGAACAACCCTCGTATATAAATCTTATAAAATCACTTAGATACTTAATAGACAAATAAATTTTTCCTATGAAAATTTTTTTAAATTTGTTTACTTTTTAGGTTATTGCAAATATAAATGTGGTCATCAAGATTGACAGAAGTGTACATTTCAGGAAAAAAGAATTCTAAAATAATTTCTTCTTATTATTTTTGAAATTCTCTTTTACAATTGTTACAATTCTTCTTCTTCTGACAACCTTGTCCTCCTTGCGTCTTCTTGCACTAATCTTCAGCATGCACTAGATCGGTTTGCAGCCAAGTGTGAAAAGGCTGGGATAAAAATCAGTGCGGCTAAAGCTGGGGTTCTGGTCCTTTCAAGACAGCCTGCTCATTGCGTTCATCTTGTGGAAAAGTTCATGTTTCATGGGACTACATTCACGAGTGATGGGCGAAGGGACAGAGAAATGGATGCTCGAGTCGGTGCAACAAGCTGTGTCAGATGACAACTCTGGCAATCCGTGGTAGCTAAATGTGAGCTAGGAAACAAAGCCAAGCTCTCCGTTTTCATATCTATATTTGACTCACTTATGGTCATGAGTTTTGGGTAACGACTGAAAGAGTGCGATCACTTGTGGAAGCAGCTGAAATGAGATTCTCAATAATTGTGGTAGGTGCTACTCTACTAGATAAAGAGTGCACAGTAGCACAATAAGGGAGTCTTTCGGTGTTGAGCCACTACTTTGTCGCATTGAGAAGTCTCAGTTGCGATGGTATGGCCGCGTGATACGGATGCTGCAAACAGTTCTTCCTAGCCAGTGGGTAAAGACCAAGGGGTCAGCCTAGAAACAGGTGGTTATACTACATGGAGAATATAGGTTTGATTCGCTTTGGTATTACCATTGAGAACAAGGTGGCTATACTACAGGGTGAGTCAAAAGTCGCAGTACACCCTGTTTTTTTTCGAAAACCGTGCAGGAATTGGGATATCTGAATATTCCAGTAAGGTAGGGGTGAGGTGATCTATCTTTTACGATGTGTACCGAACATGGCCGCCATCTTGAATCTAAGGGAATTTTTTTAAATGGAAAGGGGGTCGTGTGATATATCAAATAACATCAGCACTTTCTGACAATTTCATTTCTCTAAACAGATTTGAAGTAGCAGTTATGGTTCAAAAGTTACAACAAATTTTGTTTGGAATTACAGGCTGGACTGTTCTCCATAAAGAGCAGTCATTTAATGTGTTCAACATGGTGTCCCTCTCGGTCAAGGCACATTTGAAGGCGCTGAATCCAATCATTATGCACTCGTAGAAGGATTTCCGCAGAAATGCTGGCACGCGCTTCTTCAATGCTTTGCTGGAGATGGTGCATTTCCGTCCGCAAGACCATACATTAGGTGCATGTCAGTGTATTCTGCACTGGAATACGTGTACATGACTTTTTTTTTTTACGTAAATCGTAATGCGTATGTCAAAGCACGCAAATGTTCTGAAATTGATATTCCTAGTGGATGTACAGTAGTGAAACTACAGTAATGGAAACAACCGTACACAACTAATGGAACAACCATAAAGTAGGTTTAAATGGAACAAACCACTCAACCTAGTGTTGGGTCGAAACGCTGGAACTGCTAAAATATCATCTGCTAACTACCGTGCTTCCCTACTGTATGATATTGGATTACTCGCAAACAAATCGTTTCCAGACAAAGTGCTATAGAACATTTTCGTCTTCTTTTGACCTGAAGAATATGTCACTAAATTTATTGTACATAATTTTGAAACACCCTGTATAGAAATTATACATAATAATAAACATTGGAAAAAATACCATATAAGTATTTTTTTAGTAAAAACTGCAGATTTGTTAAACAAGTTATCTGAAGATTTTATAAGAGAATTGGACTAATTATAATGCATATGAAAATTTTCTTCATATTAATAAAAACATCAAATATAAAAAAAGGCCCTTTTATTTATAAATTAAGGACATAACGTTTAAAGCAGATTTATGCTTTAAATGACACCTGTATAAAATATTTTACATATTTTTACAAAAACATATTGGAAAGCATATGTTCACATTTTCCCAAATATATGTTCAGTTTCTTTTGTTCGATATGTTCTTCCTTTGACAGCCTTCCTTCCAGCAGTCTTTCCAATAACATTAGCAACATAAGGAACTTGACATTCAAATTTCTGTAATAAAAAATGGAAATAAAGGTATTACACTGAATAATTTTTTTTAACGTAAATTAAGGCCGTAATCAAATCTAACCTATCAGTATTATTACAAAAATTATTTCTAATATAAAATGTACCTCTCCTATATGAACATTTACATCATAATTTGCAGTTAGCCATGTGAAAATTGCTTATAGTTTATTTATTATTATATATTATTATTATCTTCATTATTTATTTATTTATTTATTTATTTAATTTTAAGATAAAAATACAAATACAAACAAATTTATAAAGTTATTTATCTTTATGCACAAAATTAAAAAAGCAGCAAAAGTTTTAAAAAAAAAAAAAATAGATTTACAGAATGTCATGATAGGTTCTCTCACAGTTTTTTTTTGTTTTTTTTTTAATACATATTTTTATAATAAAATTTAAATCAATGCATTTTGTTTAATCTATCATTTCAGAAAGATAAACCAATTTTCAAATTCTTCAGGCAAAATTTCTCTATATCTCTTGACTTTTGGACCATATACAGGGTGATTTACATCGAATGTAAAATACTTAAAGGGGGTATTATAGAGGTTAAGATAAAATGGTGAGGCAGTTACCAAGTACCAATTTGGAATAATTTGATTTATCAGCATCACCTCGCACTGCATAACCTCGACGTCTGCTGCTCGAGCATGCTTTACCTCTGGACATTAATTAATTAAAAAACACAAAACGTCCTATGAACATGGGTTCAAATATGAACGATAACT